>JAOTRI020114004.1:0-12749 GCA_028564885.2 Zoanthus sanctaehelenae | reverse complement strand
TCTTCTTCTTCTTCTTCTTCTTCTTCTTCTTCTTCTTCTTCTTCTTCTTCTTCTTCTTCTTCTTCTTCTTCTTCTTACTATTATTATTATTATTATTATTATTGTTATTATTATATGGAGACTAGATATTGAATATTTTCGATTTTATTGTGTTTCAAAGTAGTCAAGTTTTACAATTATGGCTAGGCTTTATAGCAAACAGAAAATACAAAAATACTTGGTTACAAGTATAATGAAACACTAAACCCAATCAAGCAAAATTCTGTGAGCTAATAGTACACGTAAATACTGAAAAAAATTACTGACTTTGACTTTAATCATCAGATACAGTGATTTTCAGTTTCTTTTCACAACGAATCTTTTAAGACTTTTCAGTTCGTGAAGTTCCTTGTTGTTAGACATAGTTGTTTTTGCGAAGATGCTGGTCAATGCTTTGGATAAACGCTCTGAGGGACGTGGGTTCGTATTCTTCACCATTTTTCTTGTAGTTCCAAGGCCGTATATCTTCAATTTCCCTTTTCTCGTTACAGGCGTCAAGATATTCTTTGAAAATCAATTTAGAAAGAATTAAGAGAAAAATATCATATTTATGCCCTCGGCGGGAATCGAACCCCACATCTTCGGTTTACTAGCATATAAATATGATATTTTTCCAGTAAAACACTCTTCTCCATATAATAAGAGATGGTAAATAGCCAATGAGACGCGTAGCGCCGGGTTGGCTATAATCATCTCATATCCAACGAGCGCGAATGAAATAATTGTTTTGTTAAATTTCTTGAGCATTCCGAGCCGTTCGATACTTGAAAATAACAACAAATTTTTAATAAATTGATAACTGAGCTTTTCTTAAGATCATAATCCGTAAAAGAGAACAATAGAAGGTTTACTTGCTGTGAAGTGTGCAACATTGCACGCTACAAAACTTATATTGAACCGTGCTCTATTCTTGTAACATTGCACACAAAAAGTTTTCTTTTCAAAGGAATTCTTGTTGGATGCCGTTTTGATTGTTGTAAAGTTGCATGGGTAAGCACGCCACGCTATCACGAGAAATGTTGCATGATTTTGTTGCACCGTGTGTCCACCTCCAAAACATTTGTTGCGCATAATGGTGCATGAAATGTTGCACCGATTGTCCACCTCCAAAACATTTGTTGCGCATAATGGTGCATGAAATGTTGCACCGAGTGTCCACCTCCAAAACATTTGTTGCGCACAATGTTGCATGAAATGTTGCACCGTGTGTCCGAGCCTCAACTGTTGTTATGTATACATACCATTGAAAAGAACTACACGGAAGAAAATCTCCAATTTATTTTGTGACCTTTGCTAAACCATTACAGCGCTCTAAATACTTGTATATATATGAACTTGTTTTAAAATTAGCTATTAGGAAAGCTACAACTGGGAGAGCAGGTCATTTCAGTTAATGTGTGCTTATCAATGATAAATAGGGCCTGTATCTATTTAGTTAATTAAAAGTCAGGCTTTATATGAATTATTGACAAGTTGCAAGCAATTTACTCTTAAAAAAAAATTAGGTATTAAGTTGCGCATGCCTGGACTAATCTTTGGAACTTACACTTTTAATCAACTTACACTTTTTTAATTAACAAGAAATATATAAAATGTTGTTATATATGTAAAAGATCACTCGTTTAAGGCCGTCTGATTGGACAACGAAAAAGCAACCACCATGCAAGGTCCCTTCCCTCCCATAAACGAAAGACCGACGATTTAATTAAGAATGAAGAAAGAAAAACGGATTCATTACTCTATCTTAATTTTAAAAGCAGTAGTTCTTTTGCTCTGATAAGTGTCAAGCCACCGACAAATAGAATATAAGATTTTTTCTTTCAACTTTTGATTGCTTTCACAGGAAAAATTTGTCGTATGAAGTTTTTCATTCTGGTAAACGGATGTGTAACATCAGAGTACTTCTTGTCCGAGTTTACCTTTATACAGTATTATTGGATTCTCTTCGCGTCACCGGTAAGATATTCTTTTTTCGGTAATTATGAAATGAAAGATAAAAAGATTTTGACCGAGAAGGTTTGTGTTTGTTAAAAAGAAGATTTATATAAAGACGTACACAAAGACTGTAACATTTAAATAAGAACAACTATATATATAAGAACAATGTCACTCTGATTGGCCAGAAATTAAAAACAATTCAAAAAGTAGCTATTTTTAATAGAAAGTGATTGCTGCGAGGACACTATAATAACAATACATAACATTTGTGGTATTATATCGCTGGATAAAACATTATTAATTCAAATGCAGCGACGGAGAAGCAGTAAGTTTAATGAAGGCCCATATTGCATTTACATGTTGCGGCATGGCCCATGCCTTCATCAGAATTACTAAATTGAAAAGGAAAGTATAATGCCAAAACATGTAAATTTAATATGGATCTTCATTAAAGTTTTAAGTGACAATACTATTTTATTTTCGACTTTTAATGGATTTGTATTGTTACTGTAAAGTGAGAAGAGCAAATGATATTCAAGTGATACTTTATCATATTTTGATGATTGGATTTTCTTAATCGTGTTATTTGAGTATCAGAAAAAATCACACAACCGCTGATTGCATGTATCGTGTGTACCAAAATGGTAGTGACATCCTTGAATAGACTTTCGATACGTTATGAAGTGAAACTCAAGTGTAGATTTATGTAGCTAACTTAAAGCCGCGATATAGCGCACTACGGCCACGTTGGTAGTGGGCTCTACCCGTAAAACTACCATAAATAATATTTAGCCTGATTGCTAGCTGCCATGGACAGCTGTTCCGGCCTTGTTTAATAGGTCTCATCAGCATGACATAGCTATAGCAAACAGTCTCAGGTCCCCAGAAAGAACATATTTTGTGGTAAAAGCGTAATGCTTGTGGTATGAAGTGATCCGTTGATTTATGTTTTGCATAGTCGCAGCCGAGTGACATCTGAAGATTTCACTGCCTGTGTTTCGAAGAAGAGGCTTCTCGCTTCTCTCGCAGCAACAAGCTCAGGCTCAAAAAAAAACTAAAAATCTTTCTAGTTGAAACTTAACTGAATCTTGAATTTACGTTCGCAATGTGCACAGTAAAAAAACATAAGCACCGTTTCACATATAGTATATCTATACATTTTCATGTAATACTTGTGGTAGGAAAGCATAGATCTTAGCAACTGCTTGAGCAACACAAAAGTATACTCAAAATCACTATTATACCTAAAAACGCTTGGTCAGCTGTTTCAAACAAAATCTAATCAAGTTTTTTTACTAAATGAGGGTTAAAAAACAAACTATAATTTATTTATCTTCCCAACAGACGCCGCTGTAGAAACTAACGAAACTCGTCTTCACCAGGAACTGTTCAAAAACTACAATAGAAACATCCTTCCAGTGCTAAACAAAAATGATTCTGTGAAGGTCACGTTCGATGTTCAAGTCATTCGAATTATCGACGTGGTAAGTACCAGAGCTTTTATGATGTAAAACCCACAATAAAAATACATTGCTCTGATAACTGAATATGGAAAAACGCGGACGTTCTCAAGCTCAATCCAGTCTACTCTCGGAGAATTGGCCTCCGTCGTGAAAAAATATCCCGGTGCTTAAGCCCAAGGCCACTCTCTACCCTATGGGCGTTTTTTCGCTACTTTTAGTGACATTTTTGATGATATCTCCGTAATTATTCTGAAAATCGAAAAAAACAACGATATTTTGTTTACAGATTGAGTAAAAAGGAAGCCTCGTAAATATTTTCAGATTTTTCGGATGAGATTTGTGGGAGGAGTTTTTTAAATGTAGTTTTTTTAAGGGAAATTTGAATTTGGGTGAATTTAAGAGAAGTTTAAAAATTAATTTTGGAGTTAATATTTGATAGAAATTCGTCAAATCGTCCTCTAACCAAGTTGGACCTTTGCATGGTCTGGAGGGACGGTTTGGCGGTTATACACCAAATTCTTTACACTCAAATACTTCTCTCAACTTACTCATTCTCCACCAAAATTTAGGGTAGAGAGTGGCCTTAAATTAACAGTGCATGTGCTCTTATTGGGAGCAAGGTTGACAAAGTGGTCATCGATTGTACATACATACATGCATACATACATACATACTTTATTTGATTTGTAGGTTAAGTGAAGGCAGTCAAAGACTGATGTGGACCTACCTAAAGTCTAAACTATACTAAATACAACTAAAGTAATTCTAAAATATAAATAACTATATTAAAATACATAAAATTCATAAAATGAGTTAGAATATAAATAAACCATGGATTCTACTATGGTGTCTAAAATGGTGCCTCCCACCTCTACGACCCGGGATTGAATTCTAGTCTCCGCAAGTGGCTGAGATTTGTTGATCTCGATCTGACTCCAAGGGTTTTTCTCTGGGTATATATTCCGGTTTTCCTCCCTCTGTAAAGTCGACTTTCACGCCAAGATCTGAGCCGTTGAGCGATAAAATAGTCAATAGTACTGTAACAAAGAAGCACTTACTCTCTAACAGCCACAACAAGCAGATATCATGATCACTAGCTCATTTATTACTCTGATACAATTTAGTTTTCTAGGCTGTCACAGCCATACAACATCACCGGCACTACTTCCTATTTCAAAAAACATAAAAATACCCGACAGTATTTCTAATATAATTATAAAGATATATTTAGATATTGTTGATATGGGGAAGATATATTTAGTTGTTTTTTCAGGCTTGCATTGCGGTGTCCACTTTAACAGTCCAATCTCTATGAGGTGAGAGCTGCAGGTGGCAGGAGACGTGTCAACTACAGGAATTCCTTTCCGGAATTCTCATAACTGATTTTCACGAAAATATTCGTGTCCTCCATGGATTAATGAATCAACGTTATATTTAGAAGCTACATGTTTCTGTTGCAACCATTATATGTGCGTAGATATTTGTAGTTTTTATAACTTAGATTCAGATGAAAAAAGAAGCCGCCTATATGATAATGACAACTAAAAAGAAATGAGATATATAAAGTAAAATATTGAGAAAAATTGCAAAAACAAAAAATAGGAAAAAATGAAAAATAAGAAAAATCAAAAACTGAATGAACAGACAAACAAAACCAAGAACAGACAAACAAAAAGAGGCAAAGCTTAGAAAACAATGTAAAATCAAAAACAAACAAAATACAAAGAAAAAATAAAAACAGTGTGTGTACACTTCCCCTCCCTTCCCATGTTAAAATTACGTTTGACATTACTGGCTTCAATCGAAGGCTAATCATTCTATTCTTGAGGTCATCTGTAATGTTAGCAATGCATTGTTATAGCTGGAGTTTACAGGTCAAAGGAAGCAAGACCCGATTTTTTTGATAAGATGATTTAAAATTTATTATTACAACTGAATGCCGATGAAATATGTATAAACTCTCTTTTGAGCAAAAAAATAACAAAAGAAATCGTCACTAGGTCTTTAAATTAAGCGGCTAAATTAACTTGCCAATAATTTAAGCACCGGAAAAGCTATAAACAGCTTCTCCTAATGTCACAAATCCTAAGAATCATCGGGAGTTTGTTTATTATTCGTCTGAGAAAACATTTTTGTAAATGGAATTTGGCTGCGGTCTTGCGAGAAATGGGCGTGAGATATGAGGACACTCGCGAGGATTTTTTTATCACTTAGATTTATAAAGTCGGAAATGGTTGCGTCCAGCAATTAAAAGAGAATATTTTTGTTCTTCGTAGCAATTGCTAAATTTTGTTTAAAAAGTTTTCAAGAGCGGGTAAGAAAGAATTGAGAATCGGTGTGCTTGCAAAGAAAAAGAAGGTAAAGTTATTCAAAGTTATCTTTGCCTAAGAGTTTTCTGTCACTTGATCTTGTCTTCCTTAAGTAAACAGCTTCGTGTCTGCACATAATTACAGTTTGCCAGAAACGCTTTCTTTCCTGCCGAGTCATAGGTGATAATTGATTGCGAGTCAAGTCAATACATGTGCAGAAATTAAGCCCTTGATTTTTTTTATAGCACTTAGCACCGATGAAGCTTGGATGAAGCTTTATATTGGACGGAGAAGAGCTAGATAGAAAACAGAGGATGAAATGACAGCACCACGTCTATACTGACACTCTACAATTTTCTCCCGTCATAATATCTGAGCTAGATTTGCACAAGAAGAGCTGGAGTGAAGAAGACAAGGGCGCCGCAAGTGTCAAATCTCGCAACTTGCCATTTGAACTGTTCCATTGTAAAGTTTAAACACAAAGTTTTGGATTCTTTAAACTAATTTTACACAACAAAGATTTATCGTGTCCGATGCAATCGCCAAATATACAGAAATTTCTCTCGCTTCTGGTCATCGTGCACACAGGTTTGTGATTAAATTGGTTTTGTTTGTTAACCTATCTTTACTATAAAAACGCTCTCAGGTTTTACTAATTGTATTCGACGAGTCTTTTAAAGCAAGAGAAACCTAATTTTATACTCTTACTATCGCACATCTTTCTCATTAAATGGTGTTGATTGCAGAACCAAATGGAAAGAAAAACAAAACATCTAAACTTTAAGTGGTTTTTCTCTTTTCATGTGTTGACATCTCTTTAAAATTTACTTTTCTCCTCGTCAATGAACGTAAACATTAATTAATGTTATCACGGCATGGCCTTTATTTGTACGTGTTGTAATTTTTCATTTAGTTTTAGAGATCTGTGGAGCAAGATCAGATGTCGAACTTGATCTCAAGTATGGGAAAGTTTCTGGATTGTCCAATCACCCTCACATTCAATTGCTCTCCTTTAAACAGCCATCCGTATCTGGCAGATGCGATGGCAAGGCCTTAGTAAGACTGGACTTTAATGGCCCTTTTAAGAAGGCAAGATTTAAGCTCACGTTCGGAGAAACTCCCCAATTATGGACTGTGAACATCGCAGATTCACCCAAAAGCTATGGATTTGGTCAAAATCACCGCTATACGAGCAACTGTGCGGAGGCACAGATCATTAACCGACAATTTCGTGTCTATGGAAATACACAACCGGGTTTCCGGGGGTTATCAATGAACGGGCACACTCTTGTAACTTTGAAAGACGATTTTGTTGATGTCGGCACAAACTTGACAGTTGAAGTTGGAGATCAAATGATTCGATGGAAAACACTAAACAAGAACCGAGTTGGAAATAGGCAGGTAAAGTTTGAAACAAAAAGAGCACGGTCGCTGTATTTGTTATCAGGGCAAAATGCTCTTTATGGTCCCCAGGAGCAATTCATCTTTGCAGGATTCAACAGGGTTCCGCTGTCGGATTTGTGGAGCGGATCTGGTCTTTGCAATGTGAAAATTACTCTTCTGCCGGAACAAGGTAAGTCAAACGTTTAGAAACTTGCTTTAAAATGGAGGCATTTGCGTAAATGCATAGTCAGCTTTTCTGCTTGTGTAAAATCCGTGTAGTTTTCGTAGTGAATTGTACAACGTACAAACGGGTCGTATAGTTCTAAAACCGTAACAGGAACAAATGTCTTGAGATCCACGTAAACTGGTTTTGTCTAAGATATAAAACTCTGTTCCTCCTCTACCAGCAAACTGGTTTCTATTCGGGACAGTTTTATAACATTCATGTGCGTTGGTAATAGGTGCGACTAAAGTTAACTTGGACAAATCATGCGGTTGGAAATATTATGATAATATCCGAGGTTTAGTGTAAAAGCTATAAAAGAATGAGTTCGAACTCGAAATTTTAGGATCTCTGGGTGTTGAAAAACTTACGGAGCTAATTCAACCCAAGGTAATAAATATTTAAACAATGTTGAAATTAATTTAAAGTTATCACTACTGTGTTAGTGGTTTTGCGGACAGTATCTGGTGGCAAGTTTATTTTCATTTGAATCTTCATAATGACCAATTTTGTTAGACAGAATAAAATCTTACAAAGAGTATGCCCAAGATAAAATTAGTGATCTCAATTCGATAACACACGCTCGCCTTCTTTTCTTAAAATGGAATTTGAAAACGACACAAATGTTAATGCATTTATTCATTAAGTTATTAATATGTGTTTTGAAATCCGATTTCCGATTTTTTACGTCGTTCACTTCGAAGCTTACATTTTTGCTCCTAAGAATATTTAGTTGAGAGTTTGCGTATTAGGGCTGAGAGCATTTTTATGCTACGTTTAGCTATTCACAAATGATTAAATTTTCTTACACTAAAATATTATATTTTTATAGAATTATTGGTCGTCCCTGATGCCGTAATTACTCAAAAGTTAGTCAGTTAAGAATAATGCTACGAAAATAAGAATTTATTAGATGTTTTACTTTATATGCTTGAATATATGATATTGGCTGCCCGGAGAATACCTGAGAGCAAAAAATTTCCTTTTGATTTTATTTTTTAACCTGTTTAAGTTTTTTTTTCAATAGCCCTCAAGTATATATACCTATTATTGTCGCCCATTTTAATATCTTGTGAACACCTACCTCTTACTTACTTTGATAATTTTTTAATCGACTCAAACATGATTCGGTAATCAATAATACATTTTTAAACTGTCATCTGTGATGAAATCTAATGAAGAGCATTTATTTGTCTCTTAATCCAGAATTGCACTTTTTAAAAGGAAATTTGCTAACGACAATGTGCTTTCACGCGTCTGTATACAAACTGATTATACCTTGTTATATTTCCATCTTACAGTAAGATGCACAAAATCATAGCCAATTTCCCCAAGAAAAATCTTATTTTGTTAACTCAGTTATCATCGGAATTAGAGCTTACAGCCGCGTACTGAGCGGGTCGTTTGTTTAAACGTCTAGAAGTATTCAGAAATAGATATTATTGTGTTTGCGAATTTCCGGGTGTCGAATGAAACCGCGGCAACATACCTTTATCTCGAATGTAACCAGTTCAAGAAAGTTTCTTCCTTGACATAAAGAATAAAAAACTGCATAGACGTATTTATGAACGGATAGGGTTGCGATTAGTGCAAGTTCATGATTTATTGCACACTTTGTGCAAAACTTCAAAGGGATTTTTTAAATAAGAGAACAAGGAAAATCGACATGTGATATTTTCGTTTATCACCCCATGCCGTTAATTGCCCGGAGGTTAAAAAAAACATCGATGCCTTTGTTAGCGCGCTTCATTCATCAGCATCATCCGATATCAGTCACTTTACGCCTAAATGGCGATAGGGCGATCACTCTTTTCTGTCCGTGCCTCATCCTCCATCTCGCATCTTTGGATAGACCAATGGCTTCATCAGCCCAGGCAGGGGCGTCCTATGGTAGCTTCCACCGCCATGCTTATATAATCATTCTCTACCAAGAGATGTGATCAAGGAATTTTCTTCGCTTAGTAAACTAACGTCTCTGTTAGCTTTTAGTTTCTTGGACATAATAGTTCTCCTTAGGGAGAAGGTAATCAACCCTTTGCTAAACCCAACCCCCCCTCCCTTCGCCCTGGTCCCTACTTTTTAACCTTTACCGGCAAGGGTGATCCAACCAGGGGCGCAGCTTACACCAATTTAGCTCTAGAGGTCACAGGGACCCACATCAGCTTGTTTATAAAAAAAAGTCTTATTTTAAATATAGCGAGTTAAATATTGAATTAGGTGTAGTAAAATGTGATTTATGATTTAAAGTTTCAAATCATATGCTTTTTTAATTTCTTTACTTATTTGTTTTATTGTCTACATATAGATTTTTTATTTATAAATAGTTTTGTGTTTATCAATATCATTGTCGCTAGCCTAGTGCGTGTTTTAAGAAAATGTTACTGAACATAGTAAACTGAACTCTGAAGCACAAATTTTTTACCTCAATGTCTTTATTCTCTTCGATGAGTAAATGATTAAGTTGTCCTTGAAAATAAAGAATTTCATCTGAAAAAATTAATATCCTTATAGAAACTTTATAATAGCAGATTTTTTGTGTTCTACAGGCTATTTCAGCCTGTTTCTCAAACATTTTACATGGATATACAAACTATATGAAGATTGAAGTCGGTTCAAATTTGCGACTGAGCATGAATTGCTCATTCATGAGATATCGACTTGAACACTAGAAGATTAAATTTGTATGTAATGTTCGGTTTATTATTTTGAGACACTGATGAAATACCTTATGTCAGGAAAACGACTATGACTGACAACGACGATTCTTTTGGCCAAACTGATGCGAAGTTGTCATAACAACCATGATATCTTCACATTGTGAAATATAAAAATGGTATTATTACCGGAAACCAACTTTTCGTCATTGGACTTGAATTGGAGCAATCCAATATAACGCTGTTTTTTAATTTTTTTACTTTGTTTTCTAATCCTTTTTTCGAAATGAAAAAATATATGAAATGAAAACAAACTTATGTGTGCATCTCACAATACTGAAATGTGAAAGACTGAAAAGTTTAATTGGCTGATTTTATTAATATTATATTAAAAGAAGACCGTTCAAACTTGATACCAATGTGCTAAGTGAGTACTTTAGAAGCTGAAAGAAAAGTTGAGTATGTTTTATAGTTTAGTGAACAAACCTATCAACGAGGTAAAAAAGGTTTTTTCATTCACGCCCATAGAAAACGAAGACATTGTGTCACTACTCAAGAATCTCTTATTCCTTAATCTGCTGAAGAACTCAACTCCTTTTGAATCAATTACGGCTGCATGGGGTTTATCTTCCACACTTAATATAAGTTTTCACCATTTCATTAATTCGAAATCACATTATTATGTTTTAAAACGTCTAGATTGATTTGTCGGCGGTGACAACAGAAGGAAAATTGCAATTCTAAGTTGGTGATGATGGAAAGTATATAAATCAGCGTGGGAATTAGGGCTTTGTTTTGCCGTTAATTGCCTTCTCAATAATCTTAGCGATCTCTGGAAATTGTCCGGGTTGCGGATAAATTCCTCGGCTTTTATAATAGCTTTTATAATAGATTCCAAAAATATTTTACGAAAATTGTCCTCCAACTGCGAGCCAGAACAATAAGAGAATTGGGGAAACGACTGCCACTCGAGTACTCGAAATTGGTTGGGAAAACTGTTTTGATAGCTAAACTTAATGAAACATCTTACGTCATGGTGAAAATTCGTCTTTTTTGCTGCATTCAATAAATGTTTTTTTGTTAACAGTAGCAAATCTATCCACTACAAGTATAAAACAAAACTCGAAAAACGTTTTGTGGCTCTATCACTTATACAAATGGATCGATTTATCTCACTATTTTCATGATGTGATCTGATGACAAAATAATTATACCATATGCATTTATATTTTAACGAAGGTCAATAAATTGTAGCGGTGTAATAGTAACTATTCTTCTTGTCATCCATTGAAGAATAAAAAAAAATTTTTGAAATAAATTACACAAGTCTTAAGTCATGACCTTTCGAAGAATTTAAGCAAACTGAGAAATGGCGTTGAAAGGCGAAATGCTGAGACATGGCAACGACGACATACTAGTCATTATAGATAAAGATTTTCCTCGGAGCTACAGAAACACGTCGTTGAAATAAGCTTTGAAAATCTTTTTACAAATCTCTTAAAGTTAAAATCGAAAATATAGTTTTGAATTCTACGCTGTCTCAAAATTCGCTTAAAACGGTTTAATGAGAATAAAATTTGAAATAGCCAAATCTAAGCGATTTCTATTTGTAAATATAAAATGGATTTAAAAGAAATTAAGTTAGGTTAAAATACTATTCGATCATTCATGCTGGGATAAACTTGTTTGGGATTTTATGAATGATCTAAACACACTTTGGCCATGAGGCACTTGTATTTGTAACCAAAATATCTTAAATTTTCTTCTCAAATAACAAAGGCTTTTAGCATCTTTTTTTCCGTTATATTATCTCTATCTCTAATTTCGAGCAGCTCGAAATTTAATGCAACAGGCTAAATTTTAGAAATAATTGTTTGCTAGATTCAAATTTTTGAACCACTTCATGAAACCCTACAACTCTCCTAGATCCTGAAGAGTAGAAATAATTGGTATTAATAATAATAATAATAATAATAATAATAATAATAATAATAACAACTTTATTAACGTGTCAGGTTAAATAGCAGTTTCCTGCTAAACAAGGACACCTATCTACAATGATAAAAAAACTAATAATACCCCCTATATTCCCTATAAAATTCCCTTGATAATCCCATCCACAGAGTTTTCCACTAAACAAGGACACCTATCTACAATGATAAAAAAAATAATAATACCCCTATATTCCCTATAAAATTCCCTCGATAATCCCATCCACAGAGTTTTCCACTAAACAAGGACACCTATCTACAATGATAAAAAAAACTAATAATACCCCTATATTCCCTATAAAATTCCCTCGATAATCCCATCCACAGAGTTTTCCACTAAACAAGGATACCTATCTACAATGATAAAAAAAACTAATAATACCCCTATATTCCCTATAAAATTCCCTCGATCATCCCATCCACAGAATTTTCCACTAAACAAGGACACCTATCTACAATGATAAAAAAAAACTAATAATATCCCTATATTCCCTATAAAATTCCCTCGATAATCCCATTCACAGAGTTTTCCACTAAACAAGGACACCTATCTACAATGATAAAAAAAAACTAATAATACCCCTATATTCCCTATAAAATTCTCTCGATAATCCCATCCACAGAGTTTTCCATTAAACAAGGATACCTATCTACAATGATAAAAAAAAACTTATAATACCCCTATATTCCCTATAAAATTCCCTCGATAATCCCATCCACAGAGTTTTCCACTAAACAAGGATACCTAT
>JAOTRI020113993.1:0-12749 GCA_028564885.2 Zoanthus sanctaehelenae | reverse complement strand
TTTCTCGTGTTCTCCCAACATCCCGCGTGGTTTATTATGCCGGTAAACCCATAGAAAGTATCGTTTATTGCTTAATTGGATCATGTCACCAGCTTTCTAAGCTCTGCTCACCAATCACTCTACGTGTCGATGATATAACTATCACTGCCTCAGAAATTGTACAAAATCTGGGCTTCTTCTTTGATGAACAATTTAAACTTGATGGCCATGTCAACAAAGTTATGAAGACCTGCTTTTATCATCTCCGGAACATCTTCAAGATCCGCAAATACCTCCCAATTGATTCTTCTAAATCTGTTGTCCACGCCCTGGTAACTTCTCGTCTCGACTACTGTAACTCTACTCTATGGCTGCAAAACGTCTTCTATCAAGTGTCTCTAACGTATTCAAAACTACTCTGCCCGCGCTATCTGCAAAATTGCTAAATATGACCATATCAGTCCTGTCCTCAAGCAACTCCTCTGGCTTCCTGTTAAGGCAAGGATTGAACACAAACTTCTGACTCTCACATTTAAAGCTGTGCATGGTTAAGCCCCATCCTATCTGTCTGAACTTGTTTCTCGCCGTCCTATTCTCCCACCTGGTCTTCGCTCAAATCACAGTCTCCTTCTCACAGTCCCTAAAATTACATCTAGAGCAGACAAGAGCACCGCTGATAGAGCTTTCTCCTTGTCTGCTCTAAAACTTTGGAACTTGCTCCCAGAGGAACTAAGAAACTGCAGCTCTGTTAAAACTTTTAAAGGAAAACTGAAAACGTTCATATTTAAAAAATATTTTTTAATGTTTTTTTATTCAGTTTCAAGTTTTACTTGTAATTTTTAGTTTCGTTGAATTTTTTTAAAGATATCGGCACTTTAAAAACTTTATTATTATTATTATTATTATTATTATTATTATTATTAGTCACGTGACCCCAAACTGCAACAAGATCACATGAAACGCTTGACAAAGTGGACTCTACAATACCGGGAGGGTCACACTGCGTCACGGCCCATGGACCTCTTTTCTACCTGTAAACAATAATCATTTTCTTTGACGGGAATCTTAAAAGAATTACTGGCCTGCGGAGATTACTTGCTTTGCTCTGAATTCCAGTTTTACTTGCATGCGCGCAGTACCCGCACGTCTGTTCAGTATTTATGGTTGCTTACAAAATGGTCTGCAGCCAATCTCATACTCGCACCACCCTACATGAAACAACTTCAACTTTTCTCATCGCGGATGTTCCTTTAGTGAAAGAAAATTTACGCAAATGTTAGGATTTGAAATCAGTATTTATTTCATCGCTTAAAACGCTAAGAAAGTACTTATCGATTCTAGATCGAGTGAAACGCACTAACATCAGGCAAGCGGCTCAATCATTACCTCCAATGTGGGGGGTTTGTTTGCATATGCTGTGTTTCATTGTACATTGTATCTATCAAAACCGTTTAAAGCACATTTGTCATCGTATATATTTCATCAATATTCTAACTCAACAACTTCCGAAATTAATTCAAAATGATGACTTTGAAAACACATTGGCTCTTTTGGTCGAGTTATTTCGTTCTAAAGCAACAAAAGTAAAGTGTGAATAAATATTTAATTTGTACGACAATTTTCCGATAGTGCTACTTTTTCTCTGACCCTTTTAATAAAAAATGAAAACAAAAACAAAGCCAGGATGGACCTTTGTTTACCCTGCGATAACAAGCAAGTTTAGAATCTTAGATAAGATTTTTCTAACTTCGGGAAAAAAACCAATTGTCTCTTTTTAAGTGGATTGGTGAAAATCACATTGCTGCATGTAAAAAAATTTCTCCTTATTAAAACTTTAGCTACTATATCAAACATTTTCAAAAGATGATCGTATTGCTTTTTAAGCATTGTTTGATCAGTTTTAACGCTACTTAACAAGAAATCCCTTCTTTATATTCCAAAAACAAAGTGAAAGATACACTTGTAAATATAACCCAGTGTTTATTTTTAACATTTGAGAAGTGTTCTTGATTTGTTCGGAAAGGCTGTTGGTTGCGATAAGTCTTCCGAATTAGCTGATAAAATCCATTCAAAAGCAATTTATAGAAAACAATTTTTCTTTTTAAAAACGCGTTAGTAATTTCAACCAAAAACTTATGTTGTCAACTTTAGTAAACGTTTAGATTGTCTGATTAAAAAATGTTTTTGCTTGGTGTCTTGATTTACGAATCAACATTTGTTATGTATTTTGTTGTTAAAATTTCGGACTGAAACTCGGTAGAAGACAAACAATTCATTATTTTCGGAGATGCTATCTTGTGAAAAAATATAATCGCACACGAGAGTTTCAAGGCAGTTATGTTGTTTTAAGAAACTAGAAGGGGTCAAACTGCCTTCTCATTGCCAGGAAGTGAAAAGAACAGAGAATTGTTCACAACACCAAAATGAGTATAAAAAGCGAGGACGCAAAACGACTTAAAGCGAATGAAGATGAAAGGAAAAGAATAAAACGAATGAGAGAGGCTTACGACCAGCTTGAAAGTTGTCTACCGGGATATCAAGGACAACCTCCAAGGTACCTGCCCAAAGTGAAGATATTGCGACAAGCAGTAGAATACATTAAGGCGTTGGATCATATTCTGGTAAGAAATTCTAAGAAATTTTAAAGAAAAACTTATTTTTGAGCTAAAAAACATCCAAAGATTAAGTTTACATTAATAATAATTAGTTATGTTCACACGCCTCAGAGTAAAAATTAGAATAAACATCGAGATGGCAGGGTTGTTGGACATCTGACATTTGTTATTAGAGAGTTGCTTCCGAAAAAATATTTTTTCAAATGATATTAGAAAACACTATATTAAAACAAACACAAAAAACGATACGTAATATTGATATAACTAAAAGTGAGTTTAAGAGCCGGATGAAAGATCTAAGAACCTAAAGGAGTTGGATATGGATCGGTTAAAAAGCTCTTTAGTAATCTTTATTATATCAACTGAAAACGACTAATCAGGTCGTTTGAGTCTTTGCAATACCAAAACTGCATGGTTTCCATGGCTATTTATAAAACTACATTGTTAATTTAATAATGAAATTCGGTACTCCCTCAATCCATAAAGCAAAGGCGAAGTAAAGTGTCTTTACACGGCTTTTCTAATAGTGCGTAGCATTAGGACAATAAAAATTACTGTCATGCATGCTTCTGTTCAGCGTCCACATGGAATTTAGGCATCGCGTAGAAAATCTTCTTTACTCATTATTATTTTTTTCGAAAATTAAACATTCTAATGGTTCGCCAACAACTTGATTTCAAATGTTGTGTTCGAAAATCAGTTTATCCCGCTTTTTTTGTTCGAAAACTCGTTGTTGACCGATCAGAAATGGCTTCTACGAATTTGCCGCGCGCACCATTTTGTGCAAAACATTCATAAATAAAATAAGGTTAGTATCGCCATACATTGTTAACATTTTGACGACGGTGAGAGACGTGATCTAATGTGGAATCACCGGCTCAGAATTTTACGCGCGTGAAAAATTTGACAAAATGGCGATACAGAGAAAATATATTTCTCATATTGGCTCCGTGGCTGGGCCACTCCGCCGGCAATATAGTGTGGAATCACCGGCTCAGAATCGCAATTAGTTTTTATAGAATCAAACGGTATTGCGGGGAAGTATATTGCTAAATCAGTAAATGCGTTTTTCCTTTTGTGCAAGATTCTTTTTTTAAGGGATTTCTTTGACAAAAACAATTGTTAACAAGCATTCTGACACCTTTTTTATTATTTAATAATGGCTGTAGAATCCATATTCTCATAGATAATGCCTTTTATCGTTAGTTTTTATAATACAATGAATAGAAATTCACAATAAAAAGTTACTCAAATTGCCGCCATAGGTCCCCCTGCATGTCAAATATATTTGAGCAACTCTATGTTATCCTCTACTGAATGTGTGGGATTTGTACCCATTCAGCCTTTTAAAATGTTGAATAAGTTATTACATAAAGGAAAACTCGGTGTTTCTAAAGAAAATAATTAGTGGTAAATATATATATATATATATCATACACACTGGTTTACCGCTAGTTTGTTTTCTCTGAATTATACACCGTAAAAGACTTACTGATATTTCGGAGTAAAAGAAGACAAAGGGTGTAACCTAATGAACAATTTATGAAATATGTTTGGAGAGAACGTGTGCTTTGATTGGTCGACAAGTTTGTTTTCATATACACCACCTATGAAAATGGAGATGATTGTGTTGAGCGATGTGATTGGCTGTTAACAAGTAGTGAGAAATTAAAGCTTCATGCGCTTCTCATATTGTCTTTTTCTTTGTTAAAATGGAAACTAATAATTCTATCAATGAGATAGAACGTGCTCTCAGTGTCTTCATAGTCTTGTCAAAACCTCAGCAAAGTTTTGGAGAATTCTTACATCTCAAGTTTTCTCTGATCTGCTACACCGGCTTTTTTTGAGCCAGTAAATTTTTCCAAGGCTCATTATATTGTTCTTAGTTATATTGGTGATTTCAGCCCCAAATTGTTCTTAGTTTTTGATCAATTTGAGACTCGTTCTTATAAAGTTATTCTAATAATGACAGTGTGTATTGACTTCTCCCAGATATTACCTTGGCTAGTACCAGACAACGAGGGCACTGAAAAATGAGAATTTCTAAGGGAAGGCTCACATATCGATTTTACCCACAAGAAACGTCAGTTTTACGTTTGGGTGTGGGAGGGAGGAGAGGGGGGTTACGTAAGTAACGTTTTCTTGTGACACTCCGTGAGAAAATTTGATACTTTTGGAAACATCTTGGAAAGGGATATAAATTAACTTGCCTTATTTTTATCGGTCAGTTTCTTATATTTCTCACAAAATTTATGTTGTTTGTATAGTATTCTGATCAGACAAGACATTTTATGCAGACATGTTGAGTATCCTTCACAGCGAGCCAAGAAATTGATAAAATCAGCCGCAAGCTTATTCGTTTTTGTTGAGCTCGAGGTTACTGCTGAAAGCTGACGAACTTTTCTTTTCAGAACCCAACGTGTTCTATATTTTGTTGTTTGTTGCATTCGGTCATAAGTTATACGGTTATTGTTCTCTTAATTTGAAGACTTGCATCTAATATCCATAAATATTTTTGAGGTTTCTAAGAGGGGGTGGGGGTGGGGTCTCGAGAGAAACGTAAAATTGACGATTCTCATGGGCAAAATCGATTACATGTGAGGCTTCCCTAACGCAAAATTGGACGATGCTATTCGAGAACTTTAACTTCGTATTGCCTTTCGTCGGTGAAAATTCATTTTTAATACAGATGTTTAATAAATAGTATTTTTACTGTTTTACCCGAAATTTGATTTCATTATTTGCAGTTTGGGCAGCAAAGAAATTTAGTTGGACTTAAGTGGGACTATTCTAGCAAATTACAATCACGTGTCATCAGTGCATAACATGTACTTTATTTGGTGTTTAAATAACAAAGGTCGTTCTTAATTTTAAAATATTTACTAAATTGAACTCGTGATTGCATGTTTTCACACAAGTTTTGGCATTGCTCTGATAAATTTTCGATAAACTTTGCTTAAGCTAATAAAAAAGATGTGTCGTCTTAGCACGTTTAGCAAGCACGCACATGTTTGCTATTTGTTACAATTTTAGGCCAGCGAAAAATGATTTTGTTATCCACTTTAGAATTAATGGAAAGTTGTTTTTACTAACATTTGGTTTTGAAAAAACAAATACCATTCCTTGAAACTAATTGTGTTCGAAATGGTAGCACAAAGTATTTGATGTAGACGATAACATGTCTTTTAGCCAAGCCCCAACACAACATATGAGCATCAAAAAGCTTCTGGAAAATATTCGAGTAATTCATGATTGAATTATGCCTTCGGCACTTACATGTTTACAGAAAAGAGCCGAAAAATTGGCTATTTGTTCCGTGAGATATTTGCATTTATTACATAGATACGAGTGTTTTACTGAAGAATACGCCACTCGTAGACTTCATATAGAACTACATCCGGGATATGAGTGACTTATTTTCCATGTCCTCACTAGTGAAGATCTCGCAGTCGTCATTGCTTTGACTTTGTTTTTGCAGTCTTTTTCGTTTTGTTTTTTTATTTTCAATGCACTCGTATCTATGTAATAAAAAGAAAATTACACGAATATATAAACTTTATTTTCTTGTTATAAACAAATCACTCCTTAGCTGCGCTCACTCGTGAAATATTTTTACCACTCGAAGATCAACTTTATATGTTCGCGCCACCGTGTAATATCTTTATATATTGACTTGTTCGGCCGCTGTTTAATAGGATATGGTTTATAGACCATCCAATCTAGAACATACAAATCTCGAAAATTTTGTTTATTCCAGGATTTGAATTTTTGCAATATTTAAAAAAATACAATTATTCTTCCCGGATGAGATTTAGATTAGAATTGGTTTGACTGAGTTTTAATGTACTCAAATTTCTTCATAATTTATTTGTCTGTATGCAGAATTATACATGCACACGTTAATAATTAGAAAGAAATTTAAAATTTTTTGGGTCGCTCGGACAACTAAGCTAATTTTTTACGTCCCACGTCTGTGGATGAGAATCTTTCATTCCCCCTTGATGGGACACTAATTCATTGCAGGTAAGTTCCCAGGAAATGTTGATACTCATTTATCTACAAGAAAGATGGAAAGCTGAGTTGGCTTAGGCGGAAAATATAACTGAGATCAGACAAATATTCGAATCTCGGTCAACGTTTTGGATCGAACTGGGGACCTTGCGGGTACAAAAGCTGAGATCTTACCAACTGCGCCAACCACGACAGCCTGTTTGAACAACTGCCAACATAAAGATATATTGCAGCTGATATTGGTATGGCCTAATATAGAAATTATGAAGATCACTTTCAAATCTAAAAATAGGATCTTTACTGGCGGTAACCTTTCCTATTAGTATAGTTTATGAATTACATGCTTTTAAATGATTTGAGACGATCAAAATCTTATTTGTGTTTGAGATAATAATAACTCGTTAGTCATGGGATGTTATGACAGTATTAGGACGGTAATCTGACTAGTAGAATTTTTATGTTTTATGATCAGAGATGATAAGATTTGATAAAATCAACGGTCATTTGAGACGTGGGTTCGATTCCCGCTCGGGTCATATACCAATTTTTCGTGCGAGTGTATTTATTCTTGTTTTTATGACTTAAACGTTTTAAAAGCTGGACGGACCTCAGAATTCCGGCAGTATCAGACTCCCAGGACACAATCTTATTCTTCTTTACCTCTATGAAGAATTTATTTTAGTGAACGTGTAATGCTTGTTTAATGCTGCTTTAGCGATAAACATCAAATATAGATAGCGCATGCGTGCTAGAAGCTAACTTGCAGCCACAAACATTGCAGGAATTTGTTCTTGAAAAAAGTTTGATAGGGAAGCTTGCTTTAGGCTTGTTTTTTATATACACAAACTGTTAAAACGAAATTATAAAAATATAAGGTTCATGACGTTTCGAGATCACTGTAAACCTAGAACGCGCTTTTTCAATAACAACAACTTTATTATTTGGGCTACCTGTGGTAGGCCGAGTCTAGGTCTGCGTTTGTATTGACAAACGTGTAAGCCTGCGTTAGCGGTGCGACGATGTCAGGATGTTTCGAGACTGAAAACAACAGAACAAGGCCTGCTTAAGTCCGCATGCACATACACAGCTAGGAACACTCGCTTAAAATTTGTTTGAAGAATTTTGTGAGTGAACTTGAAGTTGAATGAAAGTATTTAGCACTTTAAAGTTCCATTTCGAACTATGATAAAATTAAAACACCTATTATGTATTGTATATATTTCTGAGCTTCCAAGCTCAAGTGTAGCTTGAGTAAACGCCTTTACAGACGTCTAGTTGTAAGAGCAATGAGGCTCAGATTGTCCGAAAATTGTACACGTGCACCAACTCTATGATTCTTCCACCTCACCTGCAGGTTTGAGTCTTTACCATAAAAAACGTTTCTAATTAAATTTCCAGTGCTTTGAAGTATGCTAGCTAAATCCTTTCGAGCCTAGTGGCCCATGGAGCCGGCACTTATCCCCGGTTTCTGTAGTGTTAAGCGGATGAGAGTCTATAATTCCCCTGGACGAGACACTAATCCATCGCAAGTTAGCTCCCAGCAGAAGCTGGTACTCATTTACCTACCCCGGGAGGACGGAAAGCTGAATTGGCTTAGGAGGAAAAGAAGGTCACACAGATTTTCAAATCTGGGCAAAGTGCCGGACCTTGTGGTTGGAAAGCAGAGATCTTACCATGGACATGGTTGGCGCAGTTGGATTTGATGTATGATTTTAGATTTTCTTAGTCCTTGTTTTATAAAAACAGAAAATAGCAATTTCCATAACATTAGTAATAAGAACAATGAAGTTCAGATTGGGCAAAATTTATGAACAATTTATAGGTACGAGGATCAAGCTGAGTCTGAAAAAGAAAAGATGTTTAATTCAAGTTGAAACTCAGTTACTTGATCTTCTCAATTATATCTACTATTTTTCCAGATGACATACGTGCGAAACGACCGTCCTCTTGGGTACCCTGTGTTACTCTTATAGTCAAATGAATGTCTACTTGGGCACCCTGTGGTTATCAGTTACATCCCTCATACTCTTACAAAAAGTAGCTACCGCTGATATCAGCAGTAGCTAAAAAGAGAGTGTAATACGCTATTTAGCACAAAGATCAAACTCCCGGAGGGGCATATAATAAATATGTTGAAATAAAAGTCAAATTCCCGGGGAGGGGACTTTGGGTATGTAATAGATATGTTGAAACAAAAAGTCGAATTCCCGGGGAGGGGATTTTGGGTATGTAATAGATATGTTGAAACAAAAAGTCAAATTCCCGGGGAGGGGACTTTGGGTATGTAACAGATATGTTGAAACAAAAAGTCGAATTCCCGGGGAGGGGACTTTGAAATGTAATAAATATGTTGAAACAAAAAGTCGAATTCCCGGGAACGGGAGGATGGGGGGTATGTAATGATTATGCTGAAACGAAAGGTCGAATTCCCGGTGGGGGGTACTTTGGGGTAGTAGAATAGGCATGATCGTCAGGGAATGTAAAAAAACACCCTAAAGAAGACCTCATAGCGGTCTCTGGTCCTCTTTGTAGCTTCTATAATTATCATTTAACTTTTCCATTTGTTTGTTTAGTTTTTTTTTTTTGCATGATTTTAATAGAAGGAAACCGTAACAATAAGACTACGTTATTCTAATAGAAGGAAACCGTAACAATAAGACTGCGTTATTCTAATAGAAGGAAACCGTAACAATAAAACTGCGTTATTCTATTTTTACAGTAAAATAACTTTGTTTTTTTTCTCACAACCACTAAAAGTAACCAATTTGCCAATTTTGACCCCTACAAAATATTACCAAAAATAATACCAATACTAAGAAAGGGAGTAAATCCCTTCAATGGGGGAAAGGGGAGTAAAACCTTTAACACAGAATAAACCATCCTTATTTAAGGTTGAATGGTTTTCGCTTTGTTCTTATGTTGTTGAAAAAAGCTGTTCATATAAATTTCCCTTCTTTTTTTTTTCAGAACTTCTCTTTTCTTTCCCCCTTAAATGAAGCGGGATCACATTCAGTTGGACCAAAAGCTCAAACTGGCTCTAACCATCTGACTAACGTCGAAAATGTAGATGTTTTATCAGAGAAGAGGCACAATTCCAGTCTTAACAAACTGGAAGAATCGAAAGAACGGTTTTCTTTCACCTCCATCCGTTCTGCAGCACTCGCATTAAAGCAGATGGCCAAAACAAGTTGTGAAGCCTCAAATCATGAAGACTTTCTTCTCGTGTGTCCTTTAAACCCCGGTTCAACTCCACCCTTATCTAAAAACGACTCAATTCCCAGCTCAAATCATTGTTCTTCAGCTACAATTAGGGAGATTGACATTGAATGCCAAACGGATGAACTGCTGTTAAGCCAACCTGTTACTGAGCTAGTACCTATCCAACCCCACCCTAATTATGACCACACACTCCCCCTGACCCACTTTCAAGTACCTGAAAACTATGTGGAGCAAGAAACAAATGAACTTGTTAATTGTTTGGCTCCTTTAGAACCAAACGAGGAGATCCATTTGTATTCTTATCCGATTAGCAGTCCCACGACAGATGACGAAAGCTTATTCCAAGTATTAGCGACATCAGATTGGAGCGACTTTATTTCTTGCTTGGCGCATGCTCAGGATGATTTTGACGATAGTTTTCAACAAAGCTTTGAACCAACCGTTTTTGCATGGCCACAGCCTATTTCTGCAAATGGGACACTTTGCTGTTTGTAAAAAATAGCAGAATTAACTTTCAAATGCGTTTTCACCAATGATATAAGAGGACCTCAACCAAATGCACGTGTTAATCAATTTTCGTTTCAAGGACAAGAATTTGATTTAACGCGATTGTAAAACTGCCAGTGATTGATTTAAGGGAAATTACCTTTGACTTTATACCTCTTGTCTGATTTGCTGGCGCTCGATTGTTTGTTGAGCAATACAATATTTACACATATTCGGTGTTTTATCATTTCAAAAATGATAACAATGAAACATCTCCATTCTTTGTTCAAAAGGCCTACAATGGGGAACAGTGTTGCATAAAATCACCATGACATTGAGAATTAATTTTCATTTTGTTAATTGAATTCGTGTTCGACAAAGCCAAACCTATTTACAACGATGCTCTAAAATCCAGTGGCTACACAGAAACGCTAAGCTATATATATATATATATATATTAACTTTTGACAGCATATGGCACTACTTTTGGCGACATATGGAACTACTTTTGACGACATATGGCACTGTTAGGTGACATTAAACTCCAAAGTAGATCTATTTAGAAACTTTTTTAACAAACAAAGGGCTTCTTCCCTTCAACATGCGGGCAGCCTTAAAAGGCACAATTAAAATAACTTTAAATTGCTTGATGAAACCTTTAATATTATGTTAAAGGAAAATAGTGTTAGTTTTACGGCGCGGAAACAAGATGCAACATTTTATGCAACATTGCACGTAACAAATCTGAGTTGAATCGCGCTCTATTCTTTCAACATTGAGCGCAGCAAGCTTTAGCTTTTTTAAGGACCTCTTGTTAAACGCCATTTTGACAAGATGCAACATTTCATATAACATTGCACGCAACAAATCTGAGTTGAATCGCGCTCTACCCTTTCAATATTGCGCCCAGCAAGTTTTAGTTTTTTAAGAACTTCTTGTTAGACGCCATTTTGGTTGTTGTAATTTTGCATGAGTAAGCACATTGCGCTATCACGAGAAAGGTTGCGCGATTTTATTGAACCGTGTGTCCAACTCCAAAAAAAATTGGTGCGCGCAATATTGCATGAAATGTCGCACCGTGTGTCCGTGTGTTGCACCGTGTTGCACCGTGTGTCCACGCTTTTATACAAAGTCTTTGAACTGCACTTATTTGCATTCAACCCAAAGCCACGCAGATTAAATTTTACAAAATCAAATTATTTCAAATATTTTTTTTGAGCTTTAATCTATGCTTTTTCCCAATATATGTTTAGCTTTTACTTTGCATTCCTCCCGTTCCTTTTTTATATTTTCATTTTTCATTTTGTACTTTCCATTCAAAAAATTTTAAAGTTTTGTTTTATTCCCGCTTCTACGTTCTACTTTTACATTTACAAAGTGCTACTCAAAGATGAGTCGAAGTTTTGTAAAGTATCATGAATCCGCGTTACTATAGCGACTTGAGTCGGTCAGCGGTGCGACAATGTTTCAAGACTGAAAACAACAGAACAAGGCCCGTTTAAGTGAGTATGCACATACACAGCTGGGAACACTCACTTGGAATTTTGTTTGAAGAATTTTGCGAGTGAACTTGAAGTTGAGTGAAAGTATTTAGCACTTCAATATTCCATTTCGAACTATGATAATATTAAAACACCTATTATGTATTGTATACATTTCTGAGGTTCCTCGTTCACGTAAAGTTATGTTAATGTTATAGATATTATCATTGTTAATTTCATACCCTGAGTCTTTGTTTCCCACTGTCCATGCTCACTCTATGAGACCCGTCCGCTGGTCAAGGGGACGAAGGCGCTGGATACGAGGGTACGTTGCTAATAATAAAGAAAACAATAAGTTGTAAAAAGCTTTTTGATAATTTTGTTTATGTTCCTGTTATTCATTTCTCCATAGCAGACCCTACGAGGTCAAAAATCTGACTTGGTTTTTAGAATAATTTCACGGGGTTAGACAATTTTTTTGCTGGTCTAGCAATTGACTTCTTGTACTAGTTCTATGTAACACGCTGTGTACTCAGCTTTCGCAACGGGGAAAAGTTAATTAAGAAATTTTCTCGGGGTTTTGAGAGGCTAAAAATTCACTGGGTATAGGGGCAAAATCTTTGCTGTGTCATGTCTCGCTTGGTTTGTTACATAGGAGTGTGTTTTTGTATTCTGCTGTACGCTGGATTGTGGACTTATACTTTAAGTGCAATACTAAAATAAATGCTTATCAATAAAAAAAAACCCAGCTATTCAGTTCTGTTTTATTAGATTTAAAAAAAATTATTCAAAATTTATATTGGCTGTTTGTCAGGTGTTCAATATATATATATATAAGAATTGTCGTATTAATATATTGTCATATTATGCATATTATGCTCAAGCTTTTGCTTTTGAGCACTCTAAGGATTGGGTGGAGAGTTTCCTAGTGAAACGTTTACTATTACGCCTTAAAGTA
>JAOTRI020113982.1:0-12749 GCA_028564885.2 Zoanthus sanctaehelenae | reverse complement strand
CGTTGGAGTAAAGGGGACGAAGGACTAACGTCCGAAACGTCAGTAAGTATTCTCTTTTTTACGGTGTAGAATTTTCATTTTCATTACTGAAAAAAATTATAGCAGTGAATGCCGGAAAAAACCTCGATTCTGAGTAATTCAACCCGCAAAGGATTGTCTGAAAGACCGCCGAAATGATCATTGGGAATGCCCACAGGCCGGAAAGAGTAAAACGAAAAATAATATTTCTTTTTGGGGGGGAGGAAAGATATGATAACTATGGTAACTAATTTGTACAAGAAACCGGTAATTCTTATCATTAGTTCATCTATTTCTATTTAATTAACGAAAATGCATGAAGACGACACGTGGGCTCAGTTGTGTTTTACGCGTCTAGGATTGCGAGCATGATTTTTTCTCATTGTTGATAAAAAGGAACAATTTACTAATGAAAATGTAAATTCTACACCGTAAAAACGAGAATACTGCGCAGTATTTACATTTTCATTAGTAAATTGTTTCTTAAGAAACACCGACGCAGCTCAAACTTGTTTACCGCTAGTTATTTTTCTATGAAAAAAAGGAAGTTTTACAAATAAAACAAAAAACATGGTAAACATCTTATTAGCAGTGATCTAACTATAAACTTCATGTTAAAATGCAGACCTTCAAATGCCTCGTGTCTTAATCTTAAGTAAACTTATTTGTACTTTTGAGAGCGTGTAAAATTAATTATTTCCATACATTTTGTAAAAGTTTGATCATTATATAAACTAATACCTTTCGATGCCTTTTCCTCTAAGCACAATATCCGGTTTGAAACCGTCTGACGCCGCACCAATTACAGTTTTACCTGAGAACGAAAAGAAAAAAAAAACAGCCCAACTCAGTTTAAATCATTATCCAATTTTTTAGTTTAAATATATAGAATAAAAGAAAGTAACAACGATTACTTCAATCCAAGCATCTTAACTCTGCTGAAAATTTTCTTATTAAGCAGTTTTATTTCTCCCAAACTATCAGTACAGTTAAACAGAAATTACTAGGAGTTGGAGTCATCTACATTTGATACTTAAACTGGATTATTTCTAGCTACAGCTAAGCCAAATCCTTTCACGAGCCTAGTGGCCCATGGGGCCGGCGCTTATCTCCCGATTCCTTAGTGTTAAGCGGATAAGAGTCTTTCACTCCCCCTGGACGGGACACTAATCCATCACAGGTTAGCTCCCAGCAGACGCTGGTACTCATTTACCTGTCCGGAAGGATGGAAAGCTGAGTTGGCTTAGGAAAAGAATCTCGACAAAGTGCCGGGATCAAGTTTGGGACCTCGTGGTTGGAAAGCAGAAATCTTACCAACTGCGCCAACCACGTCCGCCCGGATTATTGCTAACCAAGCACTAATCTTTTTAATTCATACACGGTTTCTTACCTCATACAACTTGGTATAGGCTGAACTTTTGGATTTAACACGTTTATTTATTGGTAAAACAGCAGTATTTCGTAAGTTTATTTTTATTCTCCACCCGGGCAGGACGTGGGTGGCACAGTCGGTAAGATCTTTGCTTTTTAACAACAAGGTCCCCAATTCCATCCCGTTTGAGATTCCATCCTCCCATTGTAGGAAAATGAGTACTAGCGTCTGCTGGGAGCTAACCTGCGATGGATTAGTGTCCCGTCCAGGGGGAGTCAAAGACTTTCATCTGCTTAACATTACGGAAGCCTGAAATAAGCGCCGGCTCCATGAGCCACGAGACTCTTAAAGGACTTTGCTTGAATTTGACAAGACCATATAACACTGTTTTTCTAGAATTCACTTGTTCTAACTGGGCACAGAGTTTGCGCACATCGGCTACTCCTTAACTCTCCCCAGTAGAACATATTGCCGGATTTCACACCGGAAAAGCCTGAGTACGAGTCCTTAAATTCTCATAACTACAAAATATGACTAATATAAAAAGAAAGACCACACCATGAATAGCAAAATCCCAAAGTTTGATGTTAAATGGACGAACGAAATACAGCTGTTTTAAAATACAAGAAATACTAAAAAAATGTATGGCGTCCGGACGCTATGTAAAGAATCAAATTTTGGGATTTTGCTATTTATAGTGTGGTCTTTCTTTATATACTAGTCATATTTTGTGCGTATAAGAATTAAGGGACTTGTACTCAGGCTCCCCCGGTATGAAATTCTAACTTCTTTGAAAAATCCTTTTATCTCATATTAACCTGGAACAAATTGTGACTACGATATTTTGTCTACTACCACATGCACCTATGCTACTCCTTACCCCTCCCTAATGGATAATCTGTTTTATTTATGCCCCACCTTGATACAAAAACAGTCACACACTCACCTTTGTTGATGGGGCAAAGCGTGACTCCAATACTTAGTCTACCGCCCCCTAGACTTACAAAGTGTGGTTCTTCGGTCTCAAACTTAAGTGCTGATCCAAGCTCCGTGACTGCCAACGCCCTTTCCTGAAGAGATGACAAATCTTTGATTTTCGAATAATAATAATAATAATAATAATAATAATAATAATAATAATAATAATAATAATAATAACTTTATTAACGTGGGGACACCAGACCTACGGTTTTAACGTCTATTCGAGAAGACGCGAAAGTCTAACCATTTGCAGATGTTATAGCAAAGGCAGCACTTTCTCCTCAATTCTTTTAAGACATTGCATTTTTGCAACAGTGAAAGAGGAATAAACATTTATTTTACATGTTAGTTATTTCCTAACGTCAGATGAAGAAAACGTTTGGTTATAAAGTCTTGTTTGTTAGAAAGGTCGCAATGTTAACTTTGATTGAGCCAAAACTCTTTACGGACGGCCTAGGCAGAAAAAAATTTTAACGTCTTTTAGGGATACAAGTGCAAGACTTCACCAAAACTTATTAATTAATTTAGCTACAAAGTATAAAACACAAGAAATCTCAGTGGCGTTTCAAATTTATTATAAAATACAAGGCACATCGTATTGGATGTTTCAGTCTATGATACTTTTTGTTCAATTTGAGCTGCTAGTAATAAGAACAAAATTAAAAACAATTTGAGCCTGAAATCACCAAAAAATTATGAAAGGCCTCGAAATTGCGACCGATACGGTCGCATTTGCGCCTAAATGTTTCCATTTGCTACTAAAACTTCAATAATGGTCGCTGATAAAAAAAATAAACATATCTGCCACAGGTTGCTACCTTAGAACTACTATTCAACTCTTTTTTACGAGTACGTTTTTGAAACCAGTCGCAAAATAGCGACCATGAGTTGTTGTTTTTTTTTAATTTCGAGCCCTTTATGAACAACGAATCTCGGAAAAATTTACTAGTTTTTATAGAAAAAAGCGAGTAAGTGCATGTGATTCCGGCTTGCTGAGTTTAACCAAGTTGTAATTTTTTTTCCCTTAATATTTTCGTTTCAACCTCAGGTTAATGTTCCTAATTTGCTTTTGTTTTTCAGGCGACGTGTGCCGCACTGTTCTTATTTTACTAATAAAAGTTTGTTCTTATCAAAAAAAAGTGTATCCAGGTAATTTTTAAGTTAATCTTTCTATTTTTTTCAAGAACCAATCCAGGCTTTCAAAAGAAATCTTTACAAGTAAATTCAAACAGAACCGCAACTTTTAAAACGCAAATAATAATCTGTGATTAACTATATGAAGTATTTAAAGAAATGCGATCACACGTAGGTTTAGATTATAAACACACCTTTTGTTCGGACGGATAATGTAACTTACGAAAGAAAGCGACTCTAAAAAGAGCCGATTAAGTAAGTTTATTTTCCATACAGTAGGCAAGCCTAACTGACTGAGAATACCCACATTTTTAAAAGAACCAGTAAATTTTACCGAGACTTGTTGTTCTTTAGTTTTTCTCCGTTTCACTCTCAAGACAAGACATTAGTTGAAAAACAGAGCTGATCGTCGGTGGAACTTTCAGTATTAAATGAATACATGTAGCATTTGGGACAATTATACTAAATGTGAAACGGTGCTTCTGTGTTTTTACTGAGCATATTGCGAACGTAAATTACAAGATTCAGTTTGTTAAAATGTTCCTGATATTCGCTCAATCTGAACTTCATTGTTTTTATAAAAAGAAATCCTGTGTTATCAAAATGTTTTCTTTTTTTTCTTTCATTTTTAATAGCGTAATAACTGCAATTGGAGTAGAGCAAATGAACTAGAAGTACAGTGATGCGAAATTCCCTAATTAAATTACCATGGCCAGTGCGAGCCGGATATGATAAAAATTTTGCAAGGAAATGAGAAATTGATAAAGTTGCGTTCGATTTATTTCCAGTTGAGCGAGTCTTTTCCGAAGAAGTTACAAAATACACATTAAGTTTTCAATGATATCAACCCACGCATAAAAAAAAATTAATCTTGTTTTTCGTTTCCAAAAATCATTTAAATTAACTGTGATTATTTGTTTCAGAAAAAAAGACATATACACCACATAAACACTTTTCTGCTTTCCTAAAACGTTTGCCATTTTAAAAAATTTAATTTTAAGATTTTCTTTAAAGGTTTGCTCATTTTTTAACAATATTCTGAGTTCGGGATCTTAGCGTTTCAATTATCTTTCTGTTTTGTTAGTATTTGAAACAGCAGTCTTTTTGAAGAATGGCGTCCAACTGCCTGATTACTTAAGGATCCACGACCTCAATTCAAACTATAGTATTCAACTCCGATTGAAATCAATTAATTACTGATATCTATGAAGCGTCTTTTGTGTCGTTCCATTCATGGGGACACTTTTATTTCAAGTTTATTCAAAGCTACAAATAGAACTCATTCAGAAGACAAAACATGGATGTACACACACGTTAGCATTTCAAAAGAATTCTTTTGTCAACTTGGAGATGTTGCAGTGTTGGAAAGCTTTATATAATTATCTTGAGCTCAAAAATTATTGTTCGAAACTTCCATTACAAAATTTTGAATGAAAAATTTTGCTCTGCGAAGGGTTGCTGTTTTTAATTTTTTTGAAAAAGTCATTAGTTCTTAGAGAAGATATTTTATCGTTTTCCACACTTCTCTATACTTGAATTATGACGTCTGTTCGTCATAGTTTTTATCACTATGTGATCGAACTGAAAGCTATGGCAAAGTTTCTAAGAAACAGTTGACAAGTTGTACAAAATATAGTTTGACACTGTCGAAGAAGAGGCCAAAATACATGACGTTTCGTATATTAATTCACTTTGTTAGTGTGAATTTGACTGTCGTGCGAAACATCAATGTTGGCCTCTTCGACTGTATCTAGCCTAAAACAATATTTTCTACGATTATTTTTCTGTTACGCAAAAAATGTGTAATACATCGAGAAAAATATTTTCATTACATAATTTATAGTGTTTTATAACTCACTTATTGTGATAGTCAAGTTAAGAAATATATAGAGAGAAATTCACATACAAATAAAATATTTGAACAGGCAACTAAAAAGCAACTGAAACTAATAAACTTTTAGCAAAACAGTTACTTTTCATCAGCAGGATGCCTAAATTACGCGTACTTCTAAAATTGCTTTCGGCTCCATTATATTTTGTGGACCAAGAAGAACTTTCAACTAAACATTTTAGATCTGTAATGCAAATGTAATAGCGACTACACGCTCAAATTGGCCGAAAATTAAGAGCAATTTAAGAACGACTTCAGATTGAGACTTAAAAGATTGAAAATGTTTCTAGTTGAAATTTTACTGAATCTTCAATTTGCTAAAAGAAATATATAAGTACAAGTTAAGGTTGAAGTTGCCTAAAGATTACAAAAAAACAGTTAAGTCTCGGCCAAATTTACTGGTTCTTATAAAACAGCGTGTAATTTAATTAAATCATGGTTGTGGCCTTACTAACGTAACACACGATAAATATAAGTTTGGCAATGATTTAGTTACTTCAACTAGCCAATGCCATTTATTTTCAAAGCAAAAAAATATGGAAAGGTGTTACAAAATTAGTCATTTTGACAACATGTTGTTAAATGTGTGAGCAATTATAGTACAGACACAAATCATCTTTTTAATGCAGATACACACGTTCTGAGAATTCAAACATTACATGTAGAAATGCACATAGTATAGAGTCAGAGAGTTGTTTTTCGCTGCAAAGAATGAGAAATTCCTTCACTGCGTTATAAGTCTTTATCCGTTTATACTAAAATACAAATCGCAAAAAGAAGAAAACTATGTTTTCTTTACAGAACAATGACACAACAAAACTTAAATTTGTGGCAGCAAAGTCGTTTCTATTACGGAAAGGCTCGATAAAATTTCTGAAGTAATGTTTTGCATTTCTTTATATAAAAGAAGTCAAGTAATTTCTAAGACATTTTATCACGATCGTATAATTGTCTATATCTAATACCGATATTATTCATGAACTCTGTTGCCAAGACTATATTTAATACCAGCAAATGTACGTACAAATATAAATACTTATGTAAAAAAAAGAAATATATAAAATGGTTAAAACTTTATCATTAAAAGTTTAATGTTTTTAAAATTATGTCAACTTACCGTACACCGACAGAATCATCAAATATTAAAACTCTTTATGCAAAAATTTTGTGTTTGAACTTCGATGTAACAAAAATAATTTGACTCTTTAAAAATACATACATTTTTGTTACCCATTCAAGAAGGTATTTTTTGATCTCTCAACAAAACCTAACAATTTTTCCTTTGTAAATGAAGACGAACCAAAAAGAATGAAATGCTTTTACGCCAAGGAAAATTGAAGGCAGATTGTTCTTGTCACTGACTCCTTTGCATATTATCTAATCTTGAAGCAAAATTTTTAATCATACGATTTTACAGGTTTAGTTTAGAAGAAAAAGCTATTTTCTTTAACGACGGTCATTTAGAAAATTTAGATCGTTAAAGTTGGAATTTTCTCCGCGGTATAAATCGACCAGAAGGCCGGATGAGGTATTTGATAAAAAAGGTAGTAAAACTCGCATACTAAATTCGATTTTATCAATTTATAAAGCGGACTTATTGCGACTTTAGATAAATTATCAGAAGAAAAGCAATCGAACAAGCTATGAACTAACCATCTAACTTTGACTATAAAAGCTGTAATATTTACATAAACTGCGAAAATCTATGACAAGGAAAGCTTGGAAAGAAATGAAATTACAAATTATATGTGTTCTTTCAATAATAATTACTGTTATATGAATAATGCAAAATTCTTCACATAATCCTCTGAATAGCTTACTTTAGATGAAAAAATATAGTATAAACTCTTCATTATTAATTATAGAAACTTTTTTTTGATACAAAACTATCCAGGAGTCATTTAGTCTTATTTTTAGACATGGATTTTAGAAAAACTGGTTTATTTCAAAATAAGATATATCATTTTTTAAATGGCTGTAAAATCAAACTGCAAGCAAAGCTACATTATAATTTCAAAATGGGTCATTTTGAAAAACTGAACGGTGGAAGAAAAAAAAAGCGAAATTAAAATCTTTTATGTAAAATAAAACCACTTCTTTAAAACTGTCAACGGTTTAGTGGGATGTTTTGCTGAAATATTTATTTTTTACTGCGTGTAACGTTGTTTCGTCTGGTCTGGTGACAGCTCTATTAGGAACAAGACAGTAACATTACTAATAATGCACAATAAATCTTCCATGTAATGATCAAAATGATACGAATTTTTCAAACTGGAAATTTACTTACCTTTCTTCAAAAATGTAACGAAATAAAAAATAGGTCGTGAAACTTACCTCAATTATCCTCTGCGTTTTGCTCCATTTGTCCTCCCAAATCCCTGTCAGTCGCTTCATCAACTCTTGATTTTCTTGAATTTTTTTCTCAGTCTTTTCCAACCCATCCGAGCCTGCATTGCTTCCTGCCTAAAGAACAAGGATAAAAACAAATGTCTCAAAAACAACGAAAAGAACAAGTCCGTTAACATAAACACGAAAAGACATAACCAAGCAACCAAAGGTTGCTTTTTGCAATTTTCTTATTCTCTCTTACTGGAAGCTGGTTTTCCCATGGGAGAAATGTTATAGACCGCATTTTATCACAAAAAGAACCAAAAAGTTGTTTTGGATAATTCATTTGGTCAGTTCTCGACAGCTGAAGCTTGACCGTAAGCCGTAGAAGCCAATCCGAAAACACAATAAAATGATATTTGAAAATGAGTAAACATTAATTCGGCAAAACACTGTCGCACGCGTGTGACCGCGAAATGGAAATAACAGTCGCCGATAGTACAATAGCGCTTTACTGTTCAAATTGTTACGCACATGTTTTTCACTACGAAATCCGTTTTATAGAAGAAAATTGATAACGAGCTACAAGTAAACAAAATTCAAAACAATTGAAAGATTAGTTTAAGATCTGATAAAAATACAGTTTTTGTGTCACAACTTCGAACAAATTCACAATAAATTCAAGGCTAAATTTAAAATTGTATCTTGGGGTCATAAATCGAATATATATTTGTTTATCTTTGCCGCGAAATAAGTAAACCTACTTTCACTGAGCAAACGTTTCCGGAAAAACGCTTTTTTCAGTATGGTAAAAACAACAAATATAAATTGTTCAATGCTCACGAAAAGTAAAGTCATAAATATCTTTACGGATTGCATGGGCAAACCAATTGGTAATGACAAAGACAATTTCGGAAATCTTACCACAATTTCGTGTCTTTTTTCTTTGGCGACTACAAACATCTGGCGAAATCTCACCGACATTACAAGTTTATTCGCGGAAAAGGTACACAATAATTCGACAACAATTTGAACAGCTCTTGCAAAGATATTTGGAAACTGCTTGGGCAGCCTTCAGTCGGCATCTGCTCTGTAAACCGCTAACATTCTGTTCTGTCTTTGTTTAAAGAAAGAAATGCTTTGGGGGAGGAGTAGGAAAGCAAAATTTTACACTTGTCTATTATTTCAGTTTTGAATGTTGTATTATTGTTTCGCGTCTAGCGGTTTCTCAGAATGTATTGGTTGTCAATAGCTATTTTCCTACTAGTTTTCAAAGATGAAGGAAAATTAGAAAAGAAACATGATTCTATTGTTGTCGTGAACTACTTTTTTTGCTTGTTAGCGAAATCATTCATGGATTTAAATTAAGAAGGAACAAATGGAGTGAGACTACCACTTTTTCTTTACCAGAACAATGTCGTACGTAGTTTTTAAAAACGTGGTTTTTGCTAATAACTTGTCAAAATTGTCAAAATTTGAGTCTGATGCTTAATGGTCACTTAATAAAAAACTTTCCTAGCGATTCAAAAATAGTACATAAAAACCAAATATTTCTACTTAAAGGACCAGTAAAAAATAAGATTTCTCGCCATACATTTGCTCTCATGTTCATAAGGTTTCATTGAAAGAATTCAAACTTAAAGAACTTCGAAGTTTTTGATTAAAACGATGAATAGATTTTTGTTTAAATTAATTTCTTGAAGAGAGTTTCGTGATGCATAAGCATATGGAAATAAATTCCGTTTTTCGACATTTCGATCGTCTTTCGTTTTAAAATACTCAGAACATCTGGCGCGCCGGAGAGGAACTACTTTGCACATTTATTTCTGGCAATTTACAACTTAGTCAAGGTTGTCACTATATACTTGTTGCTAAATTGTGAAAAATGCTCCATTTTACCTCATTTACTCAGGTTAAAACAGAAGAATTTACAGAATATTCTAGCAGGGTTTCGGTTAAACTTTTAAGAGGTATAACTAAAAAAATCACTTTATTATCCCATTTGTAACCACGACACAAAAACAGCTAGGCAAGATAAGTGTTGGCAAGGGTAATGTTAATTATTTGGAGAGGCAAGAATGGTTGAAATAAGTCAACATCCGGATGCTGTCCTGAAAATTTATATAATGAATCGGTAAGGTAATCATAGTTTACACAGATAAATTCATCCTTGCCTCGATGGAATTAAAATTTTAGTTTTTACCTTGGCCAAAATTTAACCTTGCTTAGCCATTTTTTTCTGTAGGGTAAATAGGGTTTAAAGAAGAACAGTGCGGCTTAAATCGCACAAAAAATTAAAGAACAAATTAAGAACAATCTGAGAATGAAATGAAAATGCGCGCGAAACGCTGCAAACAATTCCACTAACTTACTTACTTTATTACTATATATAATAAACTCCACGGCAGGCGTGGTTAGTGCAGTTAGTAGGATCTCTGCTTTTCAACCACGAGGTCCCAAGTTCGATCCCGACACTTTCCCGAGATTCGAATATTTGTCATGTGTGACCTTCTTTTCCGCCTAAGCTCAGCTTTCCATCCTTACGGGGTAGGTAAATGAGTACCAGCGTCTGCTGGATTTAATCTGGGATGGATTAGTGTCCCATCCAGGGGGAGTCAAAGACTCTCATCTACTTAACACTTCAGAAACCGGAGGTATGAGTCGGCCCCATGGGCCACTAGGCTCGTAAAAGGATTTAGCTTAGCTTATAATATAAACTCTAACTGCAACAAATTCTGTGTTGTACAATGTTTCTTGTTTTATCTCCTTCAAAACTTGTGCTCGGTCGCTATAAATGTATTGAAAACACGCAGTTTATCGAATAAGGCATTTAAGAACAAAATAAGAAAACTTTGTACCTCAAACTGCTGAAAAAATAAGGCCATTTATAAATGAGTCTGGGCAAAATTTTACTGGTTCTTATTTTAATTAACAAATAAAGAAGCCTAAGCCGTGCATGTTTTAGACTGTGATAAAACACGACGGCTATTTGAGAACACGAGGGAAATGTAAATTCTACATTTCTCGAGTGTTCTCAAATGGCCGTCGTGTTTTGTCAGTCTAAAACACGGTTTAGGCTTCTTTATTTGCTTTATGATATAAATAGGACCCTGCGCGCGCTCTGAAAAAAACTAAAACACGCTTTTTCTATGTTTTATACTCTGATAAAACATAGATTTTCGACCAATCAGAGCGCGCGTAGGGTCCTATCTATATTATAAAGAGTAATATTACTCGGTATATATGTGTCTCCCTGAAATGCAGTCGAAAGTATATTAATCCTTTAAGACCCAGTCGGTTATCAACATCCAACATCGCACAACATAACACATAAAAAATAAAACATTTGGCAATAAGAAACTGAGAATTGATCAAGAAAAGCAAACTACAGAAGATTAAAAGTAAAACTCTCTCAAACTTGTTCAATAGAGTGCATAGGAACAATCTGGGAGAATTTAAAAATATATCTGGGATTTAAAGGGTTAAGGTTTTAAAATGGCTGCAGAAGCGGCAGTGTTATTTATGACAGAAATCATTAATAGTTGTGTGCTCTTATTAACTGACTTAAAGAGCTTTATTAAGTTTGCAATTTGAATGAATTTTGAAAGATTCAAACTACGTGTACATCTTATATAGAAGTTGCTCTAGCGAAAGTCCTTGAAGCAATGCATGGCGCATATGCCTCAAAATTCAAAAGAGCATCGGATAAATTCGCCGTTCGCTTACAACTCTTAGAAACAATTTCATTTGGTAATAAAAATGTAAATTCTACACCGTAAAAAAGAAATACTGACGTTTCGGACGTTAGTCGTTCGTCGGAAACCATGTTCAAGGACGCTATCTTCTTATTTATTAGAAACATTTTACAGGCATTTTGGGCGAAGCTAAATGTTTTTTAACACGCAAAAGATTTCAACTTCAAACGTTCTATAAATGTTCAACGTAACAAGTGTTTAGTTTGCTAAAAGCCAAATTCATTTATGAGCAAAAATGGCGCAAGGAACTGCCGCTTATCTCGAATTTCTTCAGTTTGTCATGCGGGGTATTTGAAGTTTAAACCTATTTCACTTACTTCCTGAAGTGACGTGAAATTAAGTCTAGTTTGTTTGAAGGTAAAAAGTGATATGATAAAATGATTAGCAAAGATATGAAGCGCCGGACAGCAAATCAAATATTTAACTCTCGCTCAAAACAAACTCAAACAAAACATTTTTTCTGCCAATTTTCCGACTCAGTCATGCTAAAATATTTGTGTTAACATACCTGCAATTTCATCTTCAGTTCTATTATTTCCAATTTCAATTCTCTGATAATCTGTACGCTTGGATCCTGAAAATCAGACAGATATTTTTATTACCTGCTTAGTATTTATCGAGCTCAGTTATTTTTGCAGTTATTTTTTGATATTGCTCTTAAAGACGTCCATCCAATCTACAATGGATTTGGTATCCACCTTTGTTTGAAAATCTAATATACTTTTTAAACCATAAATGGGGCAAGTTATGTCTGAAAATTATCTGCATTGATCCATGCAAAGGCCAGTGGATATTCCTATAATATTTAACTGAACTACACTTTATTTCAAAATACGAAAAAATGCTGATCAGTGTGATTATTACAAATGAAAATATTATGATAGTTGAAGAAATTCAACACACAAATAATTGATAAAGTTTTTCTGTATACTTTTTGGGATACGAAATTGTATCATTGTCCTACGCAGATCAATTTTATAGAAAATCAAAGATATCTTGTGGTAAGCTCGTTGAGCAAGTATAAAGATACTGTGTTGGGGAGATGTTTTTTATCTTGACTGTTGTTCATCGATTAATATACTGTACGCATGATCCATAGCTGTCAACCCACGAAATTTTAAAATCTTGAGATTATAGGGATGTAAGAATTACAACCGTAAAGGCTTGAATTCGTTTTGAATGGAATGCACGCGGTTATATCTCATTGTGGCAATCTCTGCTTGTTTCAAGAGTGAAGGAGGAAGAGGATAGGCACTGCCTCTAGAACTTC
>JAOTRI020113971.1:0-12750 GCA_028564885.2 Zoanthus sanctaehelenae | reverse complement strand
GCTGCCAATGCATTTTTTGGAAGTTTTGACGACTGAAGAACACTACAAGCATAAAATTTTGGCAGAACTCCGTGGAGACTTAGTTCTTAGTTCTTGAATGTTTTTTTCTTTGTCTTTATTCTAGCAAATGACAAACTATGTCTATGTTAACCCACACAGAACCAAATAAATATGCAACAGGCAAGAAACACTGTGTAATTTTTTTGCACAATATGTTTTTAAATAATACAAACATTTACAGCCATGGGAATGTTCATTTTGTTTCTCGTAATTTAAAAGATTTAACTTTAGAAACTTAACACAACACATGTTAAACATAAAAGTAGTTAAAAGCAGCATTGCTAAATTTTAAGGCATTTTTTGTAATAACCATTGTTATTTACATTTATCAATGCCAATTTAAAGCCAGTAAATATATTTAAATAACTAGCAAAATAGCCTGTTGCAGTGCTTACGGCCAATCCTTGAGGGAGGGGGAGAGGGGTTGACTAATTATATAACATCTCTCATGAGTCCTATGCTTGAATAAAACTTATCAATCACATCTCATCAGATCATTGTAACACTCCTGGCTTGAATAAACCAAAAAGGGTTCAAATGATTCAAAGTTGAGCACAAAGGATTTTCCAAACTGGGAATAACCATGCTCAGCCAAACTGATCAGGTGCAATGTGATAATTGACCAAAAAACATTCTAGTTTCAGGAGTGGATCCAGGTTTTGAAGTGAGTGACTTCCATTCCAAAATGAATCAATCTGGGGGGGGGGAATTAATTTTGAAATTATAGTATTCTCATTGTGCTATTTCCTGTATTCTGGGAATATTGGAAGTTTATGAAACACAATGAATAACTGGAGAAAATGGGGAAATCTGTCATTTTTATATCAAAAGCAATAATTATTATATATCACTTAGTTTGACTTTCACATAATTAAGTGCCATGGCTAACAAAGTTTTAGTTGACCAAGAAAATATTTTGCAATATCAATCACAATTTTGAGCCCTGAAACAGGGGTTTAAATAAGCTCTGGGTGGGAGGATGGTCAAAAACAAAAATGAGGCACAACTATGGAATACCCTGTAAAGGTTGGTAACAAGTTGGTGATTATTCTATACATTCATCATTTCATAAAAAAAAATGCACAGAAAGTTATATTAATGGCAGTGGTGGGGTAGGGATCCCTTTATACAATTTGTTTGACACCTAAGAGTATGGATTAACTGAAATTATGAATAAGTATCATGGTTCAATAACTAAAGTTTGAAACCAAGAGTACCATGACTGAAACAATATATCACCTTTACCAGATTTTACCAAAGAACATACTTGTCATATAAAATGTGATTGTAAACCAAACACACAATACCACTGATTAAAACTGTATTAAAGGTAAATAGAAACTTAATCTTGAGAACTAAACACTATTGTGCCAGAAAATAATAAGTTACTATATATAGGAATATATTTTATTTATCTACTAATCTAGTTTCTATTATAACTATGTTGATCTATCCCTTTTAAGTACAAATAAAATTTACTGGGGTTGTTTGCTTTGTACGAATTGATTATGGGGCATCTATTATCTTGTTTTGATATCCAAGAAAGCGATTTTCACTGGGCAATTAAATTTTTCATCCCGTGGCTATGTTAATCAAATGCAATGATACAAAGTAATGAGCTTGTATTACGCCTGTGGTGTTTAATCAGCGATTTTACAGTTACTGATTCGATTAGCCATTAGCACAAAAAACGCAGATAGAATGAATCTTCAAGAAAGACAACAAAACTATTCTCGGGGTTAAAGGATTTTTCTTATTTAATTACTTTCAGTTCACTAACATTTATCGAATATTGGAAAATTAATTTAAATCTATTAGCATTAATACTTCGAAACACAAAATACTTACAAATCGACAAGTTTTCTGTTTTGTGACTTGCACTCCTGCAAAACGTCGTCCTCATCTAAAATTTCAGCAAGTGTGCAATCCTTCAACAGCAAGAGGAAACAAGTAATTATTTTAGCGACTACCTTGTGCTATTTTCTTGTTCTTCAACTTCTCAAAACCCGAAGGTTCTTTTTTAATTATCCTAAATCAACTATTGAACTAATGATTTTTGGCGAACCTACCTCTTTTGCGAGCAGAGAGTCAATAGCAGAAGGAGGGTGCAAATCGAATTTCCAAAACATGGCGTCTTCCCACAAATTTAAAATTGCTTCAGCGTTATACTTTGTGTTCTGTTATGATACTACAGTTCAAAATAAATTCCAGTGTATTTCAAAAGACCGTCTAGCTGTAAACGAGAAACAATGTATTGCTTCATGCAAAATCCTGCAATATTTAGGCCTGTCAATGACAACAGTCGATAATAATAGTCGATCCTTATCTTTTCCAACAGTTAATAAGCTCCATGCTCCACATTGTCAAGTTGGTAAAACAATTTTGTCGAGGAAGGCAACACACAAACCAAAAGAGTTGATCCTTTCGCTTACAGTTACCTACATGAGGTACTCGTCAATTTGTTAAGAAACTAACGCAAGCCTCTTCAAAATCAACATTTGATAACACTGGAAGAGTAATCAAGTTTAAACCATTTGGATAATGAAACAGGCAGCACTATTCTGAAATTCTAACGGCGGGAAAGTCTCTCTTTACTTTCGCAATGGCGCAAACACACAATTTTAAGAAACTGGAAAAGAAAAATGTAAATTAGTTGAGTATCCCATAATACACTTTTCTTTGACCCGAGAAACTTGTAAACCACGTGACTTTGTGCACAGGCTGCCCAACAGTACATTGGTTGCCCGAGCCCAACGGTACACTGGCTGCCCAACAGTACATGTATAAGACCACTAGAGTCAGCATTTGCACGTTTTAACTGTCTTAAAAAGTAAAGTCTGGAGGCTATCCCCGGAGGCTACCTTTCTAAGAATTTCATTAATGTGAAAGTTCCAGTTGAGATCACTAGCGATATTAAGGCCTAAAAGCTTTGCATGTTTGACCACTTCAATTGCTTTGTTACGAATTGTAATAGATGGAAAGTCATTTACATCAGGTCAAAACCGCGCTGTACCTTGCAAGTGAAACACTTCAGGAAACATTGCCATTGGGATAAATTGGTTGTTCAGCATTGTGATAAAGTATTATTCTTGGATGTGCCAAAGCTTGCTCAAGTGGACTTAAAACAGTAGAATACTTGTTTCTGAAATTATACTTAATTGTTGTACTCATTATTTTATTGCATGTGTTACTTATGATTTTCATAGAAATCATATATAATTTGTTTTACAAAATTGTAAGAAATCAAGTAAAAACCTACAAATTTGTGCTTTATTCATAGTTCTACTTGATTGTGCTAGGTAATAAATGTCCACCCTCTAAAATATAGGTTGCAAAACGCGATTCATGCCAAACGCAAATGAGAAAATTAGCAGCCATTTCTAACGATAAGTGAAAGTTCTTTTAATTATTGAACAATAATGAGCTTGAGTTACGACAAATATATAATTCTAGATTCTTTACAATCTCTTCTGAAAACGATTGGGCAGCAATTCTATTTGATATCAGAATGTTGGTGTCTTTTCTCAGAAAACAAAGTTCTCTGGTAAATCTGATTGCTAGAAAAACATTCATCATTTTCATCATTTTTACTTGAACCTAAATCTTTCATTGAAGATTTAATTATCTATTAGTACATTATTACTAGGGACACAAGATCACGGCGAAAAGATTCGATCGCAAATAAAGACTGCAGCACGCTGTTCAGATAACAAGTGTTGCCTAGATTCAGTATATCTTATGGAATCATAATTGTTTGATTTTGCAAACTTTGAAAAAAAAAAATCAGACAGCTTAAAAAAACTTTGCAAAAACACGCTTGACAAAACGCGACTTAGAGAAGCTTCGAAGACAGATGAATAATTATGTTTCTGGGAAAAATAATCAAAATTTCAACACTCGTCCCAGTTGCTTCCCGAGTCACCCGCGTGTGGTTCCATCCAACTAGCGAAAGGTTACCAAGCAAATTCGGGAACTGATCCCAAAAAAAATTTGCGCTAACCGCGACCGCAGGCTATGTAGTGCTAACCTACCGAATGTTGCTCGGAGCATAAATTCGATTCCAGTCCTCTCTCGATCACCTCCATTAGAAGTATCCTTTTAGGTTTGCATTAAAAACAATACTTCAGCTAATTTTACCAGTTTCCAACAAGTTTTGAAACCACAGATGGGTGGCTATGATGCGGAATTTACGCAGCCTTTGAGTCTAGATTATCAATGTCCGATTTGCCAGCTGGCTTTTCGGGATCCCGTCCAAACAAGAGATTGTGGACATCGTTTTTGCGAGTCGTGCTTGGAGCCGATTTTAAGGTGTTCATACAGCTAATACGTTTCCTCAAAGGTTCTTTTTCACATTGAAGTAATCAACGTTTTTTGTTGTTTACATCACTAGGAAATCACCAGCGCTTTGTCCAATTGACCGGAGTCCCTTGACTAAAGAAAAGGTGAGTTTGATACAAAATTCGAACCAAAGGAACTGCTTTTGAATGAGTTTTAGTTAGCCCTACAATTAGCATAATCTAAACTGCAATCTGTTTTAACCGTTCCCTAAAATTTTGAGATATTAGTAAGGGATCGTCGCTCAGATAAAGTTTTTGACCCAGTCTAACGAATCTTTAGCTAAGAAAAACATTGAAAATTGTTTTTATTTATTTTAGTCAAGAGGTCTATATAGATTTACTTGAGGAAAATGAAAATCAAATTTTGATTAGTTAAAGACGTTTTCTTGTTTAAATTGGTCCTGTACAGTTCTACAAATAATACTTGTAGAGAGTAATTCTTGGCGTTATTAATCGATAAAACTAATAAGTAATAAAAATTGATATTCACCTATATCAATCAATACAGTACGTCTGATTAATTATTGCCTATATTGGTTAATATTGGTAATCGATGACTCATCGATTACCAATGAACTTGTGAGTTTTAATCAATTATAAATCAGTAATGGTAAATGGTATCAATTGACATTTTCAATCTCTGAGAAGGACCAAGAGAGCAATGGTTAGAGCAATGTGTGGTGCAAAACTAGAGGAAAAAGAATACAGGGGACCTAATGGAGATGATGGGTTTGAAGGAACTGGTTCAGATGGCAAAAGCAAATGGAGTGAGATGGTATGGGAGTGTGTTTAGGAGGGATGATGGGCATGTTTTGAGAAAACCATTGGAGTTTGAAGTGAAGGGGAAGAGGAAGCAAGGATCACCAAGGAAGACATAGAAAATGCAAGTGGACCGGAGAAAGAGAGCAAAAGTGTAGGCCGAGATGGAGAATGGGAGTTGGAGAGATTGCTGCCAGAGTGGGGTAAATCTGGTCATCCCCCTTTACGGGGATAAGCTTAAGCCCAGATCAAAATTGGATCGATTGATTGATTGATAACATTAATGTATGCAATTCAATATTATTGTGTATTATTGATTAATTTTGAAATGCTATCTAAGGAGTAATTGTATATATTTGTTCTGGGGGAAATACTGTATAAAGCAGTTTAAAGTAAGAGAAGAATGCTAATTTAGCCCAGATTAAGTGGCCTGGTTGATGCTGCTGCTTTCAAAACAAAAGACAGCTTTGGAGGAGACTAAGAGGGGAACTCAAAAGAAATAAGATTAAAAATTAGCAGGAACTTCTTATTACAAAATTAATACAACATTTTTATGTTTCAACATATTTAATAAAAACTTACATGTTTTGAGGTGCCTTGCCTTTTTATCAGTGTGTGGCCATTAGCAAATTGAAAACACTTAAATATACAACTTCAAGACAATGGAAATGGTGTAACAGTTGGCTAATTAAATATTCAAGGGAAGATTTACATGCATGACTTGTTGGTTTACACCATTTCATTTGTCTTTAAGTTGTATATTTATGTGTTTTCAATTAGCTAATGGCCACTCTGATGAAGATTGAGGTGAGGCACCTTAAAACATGCAAGCTTTTATTAAGAATATTGAAAAATAAGAATTTATTAGGAATGTCATTTATTATACTTCTTCTGCTGAACCACCTTGAAGACGATGGAAATGGTGTGACAATTGATTTACATGTATAACTTATTGGTTTAAAAAGGGGTTTGAACCATTTTATATGCATGGCTTCCTTTTACTTCATGGAAAAGCCAGTACTTTGAACTATTATTTGAAAGAAATGAGAGAAAAATATCATATATAAGCCCTCAGCAGGAAGTGAACCCCACATCTTTGGTTTACTAGTCCGACGTATATATATGGAAAGAAATGAGAGAACCCCTGCAGTTACCATTGATATAACTTTGTCCTGCTGTGTTGCCAGCATGGTTGGTTCTTGTGGTGTAGTGGTTAACACGTTGGACTAGTAAACCGAAGATGTGAGGTTCAATTCCCGCTAAGGACTTAATGATATTTTTCTCTCATTTCTTTCCATACAAATCTACACACCGAACGCATTCCAATTACATTTGTCTACATATAATACCATATATGGATACCAAAAATTATGGTGTTCAACTTACCAATAAAGAAAAATATCGCCCTGGGAACCCCTGCAGTTACCATCTATATACAGTACCTTTGCCTGGCTGCGTTGCTAGCGTGGTTGGTCCTTGTGGTGTAGTGGTTAACATGTCGGACTAGTAAACCGAAGATGTTGGGTTCGATTTCCCCCGAGGGCTTATATATGATATTTTTCTCTCATTTCTTCTAGTTATATATCTACAGATCGAATGCATTCCAATTACATTTGTCTATATATTATTTGAAAGCACTTGTTAGAACATGCAATTTCCACTCATTTGATTGTGCTTGGTGTTTGAAAATATGAGAGAACCTGTCTCTAAGGTGCTCATGAATGTGTGTGCCAAAATGCTGACGGGTTTCCTCAACATAACAAAAATTATACCTTGCACGTGTAAATTTTTATATAACATGTGACTAGAGCTCCCTAGGGACATGGTCTTTCACTGAGTTTGACAATCTACATGTACTAACTATGAAAGTGCTGTAAACTAATCTGAGTTTTATGCCTTTACGAAATTTTTTTGCCAAATTGTTCACTCATTTTTGTGCTATAATATTAGAAAACTTTCCAATGAAAGGTAGTTTGAAATATTTAGTTTCAAGTCCATCTGAACTCAGTATCTTTTCCTCATCATTAATGTCTTATTCAGGTAATTTTTTATTTCTTTATCAATAACTCGTGTTGGAATGAATCCTTACTTAAATACTCTTTTATTGTTTTCATATTTTCATGGAAACTTACCCATGTATTGTTGACAATATAAACACAATCTATTACTGTAGTGTCTTCACTAGACCGGTGTTGTATATTTTTGGTGAAAAATAAAGAAATTAGTAAACAAACCCACAAATGTTTTCTTACAAAAGACTGTTGTTGGATGAGACTAATGTTGGAATTATTTATCTCTATCAAGAAAATGTAGAGTGTTATTTACTTCTTTCTCCATTTTAAATATTATGCAAGAGTGCTTACCATTGATGTAATTAAAAAATTCATCAGTATCCCTTTTAGTATTGAATAAACAAAAAGTGTCATCGACATACCTGTGATAGAATATGATCTCAGGCCTTTGTATCTGCAGTAGAAATTTGAATTTTGATGAAAAAAACAAAACCAAAAGGCAGTTGAAAGTCAATGTCAATGTAGATTGAAGTTGAATATATTTTTAAATTCGACAAGAATGGACAACAAAATCTAGTTTATATTTATATTTGATTCAAATTTGATATGTACATCAAAAATGAAAAATAAAACTGAAATAAAATATTATTGCAGTATAACCAAACAAAACAAAAAACGAAAATAAAATCAAACTTGATTAAAATAAAAAAAGTCTTAAAAAACAATCATGTAAAACAGAACCTGAGTAGCAGCACATGGCTATGGGAACATATATTTTATTTTGAAGTTGTAATTGAACTTTTGAAAGTTTTCCCATGCATCTCCAAGCATTGTTACTGGTAAACCATGCAAAGCCAGCTACTACTTTCATAAACCCAAGCATCCAGGGTCTGCCATTTTTTTCTTTGATGGAAATCTTTGGGGAAAGAGAATTATGATAAATTAAAAGAAGCTATGATCAAGTTTGTACAAAAGGTCAGAGGCACTTCACTCAACACTTATTGACCTAGACCCAGGGGAAAATGTTTTGTGGTCTTGGAACTGCCAATGAAACATGGCCATTGAAAGACCATAAAACATTCTGTCTTCCTGATAGTGAGGTCAGTAAGCATTTTGTTATGTATACCAATAATCAAGGAAAGCCAAAAAGTAGCTTTTAAAAAAGCTTTTTCTTATCTAAATTTGGGTTCTGTGAACCTTTGAAATCTCAGTGGTTTATAACTTGCTTCCAGTTTTGTCAATTGCTAGTTCATAACATAATATTATTGCCCCCTGAGTGAGCACTTAGTTCCTAAAAAACAGCGAAACTTGTTAATGTGCGCATTATTAATGTAAAGTAAATCTTAATGTGAATTTAAACTTTAATACAGATGCAACCTGGTGTATGATTGTAACACATCAAATCCAGAGAAAATGTTTAATAATAATAATAATGATAATAACAGTAAATAAATAATAATAAAAATAATAATAGGTAATATTTAATATATGTATTGCATAATTGTGGGTCTTAGTCTGAAAAAGTGGCTCACATTTACAATGTATTAATAGAAAAATATCTAGTGGTAAACTAGTTTGAGCTGCGTCATTGTTTTTAAAGAAACAATTTGTAGTAATGAAAATCTTAATTCTACACTGTAAAAAAGAGAATACTTACTGACATTTCGGACATCTGAAATGTCAATAAGTATTCTCTTTTTTACATTGTAGAATTTACATTTTCATCACATTTATTAACCCTTTGACTCCTAAAAGGGCCTAAACTGAAGAATTCAATCTTTCTTAAACAAGGAAACCATGTTTCAACTTTGGTTTTAAATCAAACTTTGGTAGTTTCTTTAAGTTTGGAAATCTAGTGATGCAAGAATAAACCATCATTTCTGCAGAAAGTCATTAGTTGAAGTGCAAAAATTGAAAAAATACCATTTTGCATCATTTTTGGAATGGGAAAATCAACGATGTTTGGCCTTGGACTTTGTGATAAAATTTTCATTCCCAGTAAACAAAACAGCTTTCACAACAAAATTCAGACCTAGTACTAAGATATAGTGAGATTTTTTAGCATTTTTTCAGTTTACAGATTGAACTACAGCTGTTTCTTTGTAACAATGTTGCCCCAAGGTGTTTCTTGCCATTTGCACGACCCAAATGCATTCTGGGAAACAGAAAAATTTTGACAAGGACAGACAGATTTCCTGTAGTAATCATTTTTGTACTATGTGTAGAGCCTCCACAGAGTTCTACCAAATTTTATGCTTGTAGCAGGTCTTCTGACAGGGTGCGCAGGTGCAGGACCGCACAATTCGATCAATCCTGCACAATTCCGCACAATTCACAAAATCCTGCACAATAGTGAAATATTTACTCAAAAATTTATTCAAAACAGGTTTTTCTATCGACTATTAAGATCTCTAGAGTATTTGTAGACTATTTTGTGGCTATTTACCTTCATTAAGACCCAAAAATGTCCTCACTTCAATCGAATAATTCGTCGATTCCTTTACACAAACAGCTTGCACCGTCCTGGGCACTAGTCTACTTCTAATTCTACACATCATTGGCGGTTTGTGTAGATTGTTTGCAAAATAATAACGAATCACAGTTGTTGTTAAATAGGTGCACATGGCTTTGTAATGCAAAATAAATCAATTTTGTCTTTCTCAGCATTTACAAAATGGAAGGTTTGTCAAACATTTTAATTTATGTATATTGTAGTGGAATAATAACAAACAGCTTCCATTGAGCTGCTGTTATCGTGCAAAATAGTTTTCAGTCGAGCATAACTTTATACAAAATACTTATGTAAACTCTTTTCTTTTTATAAGAATGTTGTTTTTCTGGCAGGCCACAGGCTGAATATTCTTATTTTTCTTTATATTCTTGTATTATTCTTAAATTATAGCTTAGGACATTTCCGTTTTAGAATTTATTGCAATATCAATTACAAGTGTTTGGTATCTAGATCTGTATCGCGTTACATTGTGCATGTGCTCCATCGCTTTCGTTGCAGTCAGCGAGGTCAAGATGTCACATCAAAATTTAGTTTGTGTCGTTTGTGCTGAATACTGTACATATGTATACTATTACATGTTCCATTCATCTAACTGTTGAAGTGTCGAACATTTTGTTATTGCTATTGCAGGCATTTTCGGTTTGTTGGCTAGTTTCACCGTTCAAAGATAGGAATAATTTTATACGGCTAAACATAAAATTGTATTGTAGGTACAAATGTTTCAACACACAAAATTATATCAATCCTTTTAAAAATCTCTGTGGATTTATAGAATGGCCTAGTAACGTTATTTCCCGTTGTTGTTGTGTGACGTCAGGTACCTGGTGCAACAAAGTTTGCGATATTTGAAAGTGTGTCATGAAATATGCTAAACATGATATTGGATCAAACGCTGAGCACTGTGTTTCACCGTGTGTTTACATGCTGGCTTCTCTGTTCAGTTCTCTAATATTCGTATAACAAGCGAATCATTAAAAAAATGCCTTTGGAGAGCAGTACAACTGGACTATTTTAATCAGTTGGGACACAGCTCACCGACAAAACGAAAAATATAAACAACCCGTGAAAGACTGCATTCAATCTACAGTGCTTAGGTCTGTGTTCAACAGTGTAGGAATAAATGGCTGGAGTGAAAGGCACTGTAAGAAAAAAATTAAGATTAGTGAAACAGACTATTTGGACATAAATGATGTACATAGAGGTCTACAATGCATTTTGCGGCGATCACCTTGAGTGTTTTTCATTTGCTCATCTGACAGCTCTAGCGGACACATAATCAGTATAAAATAGATTCTAAACTTCAAGCTATAAGATGAATACAGCTGAAGTAAAATCTAGAAGTAAATTAATCATTACAAGAGGAATTTGAGTATCTTACGGTGAAAAAAAGGTTGGAAAAGAATTCAATGTTTGATTTATTAAGAAGTAGGAAACCAAATTTTTTTAGCGCAGAATTGCACAATCCTGCACAATTTCCCACAGAATCGACTGTTTTTACCGCACAATTTGCCTTTGAAATCCTGCACAATTTTCCATTTTTCCCGCACCCTGTCAGAAGCCCTGTTGTAGTGTTCCTCAGTCGTCGAAACATCCAAAAACTGAATTGGCAGCTCAGTGAATCTTCCTCTCTTCAAGTTTCAAAGCCAACTTCTTTTGGTGCCCGTGGAAACCCACCGAGTGCAAATATGCCGTAAAAGTCGCTAAAAAGTGTGACACCTCGCTGGTTTCTTTCAGCAAGTAAGCTCAAATGCTACCTTCAAGGTTTATGATGCCATCCAGTAGTTAAGAGAGGCAAAAAGGCTCCAAAATTAGCAAAAATCCACTTTTAATAGCGGTTACAGCGGCGACAACACACCTCAACAACGCCAATGCCACACAAACTAAAAACACAATCCCTGGGTACTAAACAACGTGGGATGTTTCCGTGGCAATGCCTAATATGGATTATAGAAAGCTAATTGATTGTTTTGATAAAAAAAACTCGAAAAACTTCCTGGATGGGAAAGGGTTAAAACAATTATCCATTTTGTACAAATGTCACAACCATCGCTGGTCCGTTAGCCCAGTTGGCAGAAGCGTGGTGCTAATAATGCTAAGGTCATGCGGAACAAAGTATTATTTTATTTTCTTTTTACCGTTCATTAAAACATTTATCCATTTGGTACAAATGTTACAACCATAGCTGGTCCGTTAGCCCAGTTGGCAGGGCATGGTGCTAATAATACTAAGGTCATGAGTTCGAGACTCATACGGAACAAAGTATTATTTTTCTTTTTTGTTTTTACCGTTCTTTAAAACATTTATCCATTTGGTATAAATGTTACAACCATCGCTGATCCGTTAAAGAAGTTGGCAGGGCGTGGTGCTAATAATGCTAAGGTAATGAATTCGAGACTCATACGGATCAAAGTATTAATTTTCTTTTTTGTTTTTACCGTTCATTAAAACATTTATCCATTTGGTATAAATGTTACAACCATCCCTGGTCCGTTAGCACAATTGGCAGAGCGTGGTGCTAATAACGCTAAGGTCATGAGTTCGAGACTCGTACGGATCAAAGTGTTATTTTTCTTTTTTGTTTTTACCGTTAACTAAAACGTTTATCCATTTAGTACAAATGTTACAACCATCCCTGGTCTGTTAGCCCAGTTGGCAAGGTGTGGTGCTAATAATGCTGAGGTCATGAGCTCGAGACTCATACGGATCAAAGTATTTTTTTTTTTTTGTTTTTACCGTTTATTAAAACGTTTATCCATTTGGTATAAATGTTACAACCAACCCTCTTCCGTTAGTCCAGTTGGTAGATCGTGGTGCTAATAATGCTAACGTCATGAGTTCGAGACTCATACGGATCAAAGTATTATTTTTCTTTTTTGTTTTTATCGTTCATTAAAACGTTTATCTATTTGGTATAAATGTTACAACCATCTCTGGTCCGTTTGCCCAGTTAGCAGGGCGTGGTGCTAATAACGCTCAGGTCATGAATTCGAGACTCATACGGATCAAAGTATTATTTTTCTTTTTTGTTTTTACCGTTCATTAAAACATTTATCCATTTGGTACAAATGTT
>JAOTRI020113960.1:0-12751 GCA_028564885.2 Zoanthus sanctaehelenae | reverse complement strand
CTCGCTTCGCTCGTTCAATTTTATGTTAGTCTTTGAAATATTTACTTGTGCTGATTAATCCCGAATTGCACTCCAAAACATTTGATTACCAATACTAACAAACTAAGAGATAAAAATTGATAAGTCAGTAGGATGTAGAAAGCTTTAGTAAACAGTTAGCAAGCCAAAGGCTAGCTGTTTATCAAGCTTAATATCGACTCGAATTAAAAACATATACAAGCTTTTTTTTTATAAGAGGAAACTTTAAAAGAATACCAAGGCTGAGATTTGTCCAAAATTAAAGTGCCAATTAATTTTAAGCTTGGAAAACATTGAACAAGGCCATGGACTCAACCTACTGTAGTTTATATACATGCTGGATCGTGCAGATAAAGCACAATTAGCAACTATCAATTTAACATACCAGAAAAGATCAGAAAAGCCCTTAATATAGTGGAGATCTGGAACCCAATGTGTTGCTATGGTAACAAAAGTTGTTAAGTTCCTATTGCAGAGCACTTCTAACGGAAACTTACAGTAAAAAAATCAAACGTGATCGTTACAAATTGACTGAGATAATCTTGTTTATCATTGTTGATCAGAAATAGGTTAAGCATATGACGTCATAACTTGCCTAATTTGCATATTCAAAAAATTGAAATATCTCTTGATGGAAAAAAGGTATATGAAAACAATAAGTAGCATTCATACTCTTCTACAAACTTCTTTTCTATGTTTTAAAACAGTTTGTATTTAAATGATGCAATTTTCGTCATAGCATTTTAAGAACAAGCTAAAAACAATCACCAGGCTAAAATCTTAACCACACAAATGTAAGAATTTTTTCACATACTCTAAGTTCATGCTAAAGTTTCTAACCTTTCTTTTCAATTTTTTAAAAGCAGCCAAAAACGGTAACAAAAATTTGAATGCTCCAATACGTCATTGCATACGTGTATGATACTATACGATGTACTACGGTAAATTTAGTCCATCAAGATTATCTCGACTCCATGTCAGTGACCTTTATTTAAAATCCTCTTACTCGATGCTATATTCATTCAGTCTCGTTAAAATATATGACATCCCGAACAAACCATCCATTGCTATTTTCTGTAATTCTTAGCACCTTTCTGTTGCAGCGGCCAACTAATCCACTGTTTGGAAATATCAGGAAATAAGAACAATTTAAGAACAACTTGAAGCCGAAATCATCAAAAATTTAAGAAACAGCCAAAAGTTACTGTTTCTTATAAAAAGAGTGTATAATTGATATTCGTTCATTCATCATCGACAAACTAAGATTTAACTGAATTGGCAAAGCAATGTGAAAATCAACGTGGCCCCATTTTTTTACAACAACAATTGTAAAAGAACGAAACTCAAATCAGCCAAATTTTACGAACAATTTAAGAACAATTTCAGGCTGTAGGCTCCGAATATTTATGAACTGAAATAGTTTGCATAAAGACATCTAAAACAAACCTTTAACTTAGCAACATAAAAACCACAAAAAGTCTCGCATTTGTTGCCTTGTGCTTTTCAGCTCAGCCAGTAAAGTAACAATGATTTTGTCACAGTTAAAAGCGGCGCCCTTGAAACGAAACGTTAAAAAAGAAAGAAACAGACAGCATTTTACGACCTGTTCCAGCCTTTGACTACCCCCGGTAAAAAACGTTCTTTTACTGGTCAAAGTTGTCAAATCGTATATGTTTTTTATTGACGTCTTATACCGTTCACTTTTTAATTAAATCGTTTTTTTTTACGATATTCGATCAGTTCGGTTTAGTTAAAAGTTAATTCGTTAACATTTACGTTCATATACTGGTAGTGGTATGTAAATTGTAAAAAGCACAAAAATGGTAATTCGACTCCGGGCTTTGGCCAAAACTTACGCACATGCGTACAAACGGCTTCACCCGAGTAACTACGGTTAGTTAGCACTCGTTCACATACCTCAAAAGGGCCTAATTAATATTCAAAGCAGGTTATTCACATAATCTAACGCATTAACATGATTTCTTGCAAAGTCATATTAAATTTTAGTACATTACTTAGAAAGCTTGTAAGAAGTTATATTCGCTTAGAGTTTTACGCAGAGCAGGGGTTAGCCATGCAAGCCAACATCTTGCGCCCTGTTTTAGAACATGCTACTCCAGTGTGGCAGGCCATACCTGACTACCTCTCTGACGTTATAGAACGAATACAAAAAAGGGCGTTAAAAATCGTTTATCCTGAAGTCGAGTCATATAATTACGCCCTACAGTTAACTAAACTGGATAGAATGGACATGAGAAGGGAATGTTCATGTATTAAATATATTAATAAAATGAAGTCTCCGCAACACCCAATTCACCATCTTTTACCAAAACCATTTTTTAATGAGAACGATTTAAGGCGGAACTTACCAAAGTTTTATCTTTATAAAATTGTTACGTAGTGCAAGACTCAATTTTTACTTGATTCGTTGTGTAGTATTTTCAGTTTTAATCGCTCGCCGTCCTTCTGAGCAATGTAATTATGTTTTTCCTACTCTTGGAACTGAAGTCACTGCCTTCATATATCTCAGCTGAAGTACCGAACCGAACCGTTTTAAAATCAATGTCAGTCCTGTACAATTGGAGCCAGTTAGGACTCATAGTGTAATTACAAGGGTGAATACTTCTGTACGCATGCGTGCAGGTTCTGTCCAAACCATAATATTTTACACGTATGTTCTTACTTCCATTTCTAGAATAAAAATGGCTGTTATACAAACGTTTCAGTTAAAGAAGGTGAGTAGAACAAGATACTATTATTGCGCAAAATATATTTTACGTTACTGCAAGATACATTAAATAAAAAATCTTTGGATTTTTGGATCCTAAATATCATATTATGTTTTCAAAATTTCAATATACATGCATGTACTTGTATGCATGTTTTCAAATAGCTTCAGCTAACATCATGCACATAAACTGTATGTATAGATTAATCACTTCTAATTATGGTAAATTCATTTATTGAAACGTTTGTTTTTAACTTGACTTGTCTTTCATGCAACAAAAAGTTTTATACCAAGCTTTGTGCATATGGGATCCCATAGTTTTCTTGCTCTTTCTGGTACTCGTGGTTCTTTTATTTCTTGTGACTCACCAGGCTCCTGTGGTTCCCAGAGGATTTTTTTGACCCTTCCTCCCCTCCATAATACTTGTATATTTGGATGTTCTGTTGTTGGTGTTTGTCGTGTTCATGTCCTTTTTCTATTTTTGCCTTCCTTACTGCTTTAAAAACAAAATTGGCCCAAGTAGGCTTTAAGAAAAACTATGAGAACCACGGGAACTGGGAGAACCAGAACAACCACAGGAACCGAGAGAACCGTTAGAATCACGGGAACTGCAAGAAGCAGAAGAACCACGGGAACCTCGAGAACCAAGTGATCCGCTCAAACCAGACGAACCATGAAAAACAGAAAAACATGAGAACCAGAAGAACTACGGGAATCATGACAACCGTGAGAGTCAATTAAACCGCAAGAACAAGATCCGGAAGGACCACGAGAACCATAAAGACCACGAGACCAATTGGAAGAACCACGAGAACCGACCAATGTTAGAACAAATTTTACTTATTAAATAAAAGACATGGAATACGGCCAGTTAAGTTAATCGCAAACTTTTTAATAAATGCTGGTTCTCATAATTACAAGAGGTAAAGCAACATGGAGGTAGAATATTATTTGTTCAGTGCTTGATGTCAGTGTGGCTCTTACACCAAAGAGCAACTCAGTTGTGTCGTCATAAAAGCTATAGTAAGATTAATGAAAGTATCCAGATTTCATTTAAGATTTAATGAAAAAAGTGTGAAAATCAAATACAGTGAATTGCGTTTTTTGATAGGAACAAGAAACAATTGTCAAGCATCAAACAATAACCGCAGAAAGTCTGCTCCCGGTCCAAAGGTCAATATCAGCAGTAACGCTACAATTTCCGGTCATGGTCGAAAGTTTAATATGAGCAGTAACGCAACAAATCTCAATAATGGCTCAAACTTTAATATCAGCAGTAACGCAACAATTTCTGGTCATGGTCCAAAGTTTAATATCAGCAGTAACGCAACAAATCTCAATAACGGTTCAAACTTTAATAACAGCAGTAACGCAACAATTTCTGGTCACGGTCCAAACGTTAGCATCAGCAGTAACGACACAAGTTCTGATCATGGATCAACCGTTAACATGAGCAGTAGCACAACGATTAACCCACTATTGCCAACAACTTTGTCTTGTCCAGTTGAAGTAACAAATAAGAAAGTAAAAGGTATTCTTTCAGTAAATTTGCAAAGTAAAGATTGTAAAGAAAGGAGATAAATGATTGAAAGTAAGAGCAAAAATATTGATTTTACTACAATATTATAAACTAAAGCATGAAAAATGTTTTGAAACAAACAAAAGTGAAGAGGAACAAAAATTATACCTTAAAAAAAAGTTGAAATTTGACCATTGACTGACTTTTCTGAGAAATTTACAAAAATGACGTAAATCATTCAGGCGAAATCAGTTGTGGGAAATGTAAATATATTATAAATTCCCTCGGTTAAAAACAATAAGAAATAATAATAATAATATTAGAAAGATAAAAATTTTTTTAGGTGTCGAGTCTTTCTAGCTGACAAAAGCCTACTAATTGGAGACACCATCATTACCACTCTAAAGTGGACGGAGACCTTTCACATTACAAAACACACACACACATAAACAAAGATATAACCCCGAGTGTCTACGGTTTTACGTCGTCCAAGAATTAAGAAGTGAGAGTCTAAAAGTTAAACAGATGTTAGAGCAAAGGCAGCACTTTCTACTCAATTATTTTAAGACACCGAGTGGTGGTCCAGCCGGGAATCGAACAAGAGTCTCCCACACGATAGACTGGCACCTAGGCTAACAAGACGGCGGTTAGCTTACTGCTATAAAAAAAAATAATATGTGCATTTTCAGATTAGTCTGTCCCCTAACATTATTTGAAAAAAAATAATTGTCTATTATAACAGTTTATTTTTATTGGTATGAACTGAAAGTTCGTTTAAGAACTTAGATTGACATCTGGTTGCCATTGTTTTTGGTTTTTAGGAGAAATGAATATAACAGTTTGCCAAGGAAAAACTGGTAAGATTCATTGTGCACCTAAAAACATTGTCATCAAAGATGCCAAATATGGTCGCGATCAAGGTTGCTCGTGTGAATGCGGTAAATGCTACAACCGATCAACTGAGTGCTGTGCTGCTGACGTAGTAGAGAAACTGAAAAAAAAATGCCAAAAGAAAGTCTGCCATGTTAAGGCCACAAATACAGAATTTGGAGATCCGTGTCCCAATGTAGTAAAACGTTTAATTGTAGGATATTCTTGTCAGTAAACAACTGCTTTTTGTAAGCTAATCCTTGAAGTGGTACCTACGTCTTCTCAAGAAACCTGAAATATACTATGAACCGAATTAAAGGTACAGGAATAACAGACAGATAGATAAACTCTATGTAAGTTTCAAAAAGTATTTAACTATAAGTAGCTAATTGGTGACACTATAGATAAAGTGCGACAAGACTTATTACAAAGTGCGATAGCTATTACAGAGTACGACGGATATATTACAGAGTGCAACAGGAATTACAAAGTGTGACGATAAGTACCACTGTACACAACTAAAGACATTTTTCTCTTCATAAACACTTTAATTAAATCGAATCTAAGGTACAAAGAACAAAGTTGTGACTATCATTTTTTAAAGGGAATGTAAAATAGAAATAATATAACTTCAAAATGAACAACGAGAGAGATATGAGAAAATATCAAAAAGTTAATAGAAATTTTGAGGAATATCAAAACTTTTACCAAAGTACAATCTTTATTAATAGAATGTAAATTATAGAAAATATAAATAAAAAAAAGAGAAACGTCAGCGTTATTTTTTATAAGAAAAAACTTTATAAGAACAATAAAGTTCAGATTGATTGAAAAACAATAATTTAAAGACTAGTTCGGAAAAATAGTATAAGAAGTGGGGATATTTTAGTTGAAACTTTATCGTGAATCTAAGCGGGACATGGTTGGCGCAAATCTCAGCTTTCCAACCACAAGGTCCCCAGTTCGATCCGGACACTTTGCCGAGATTCGAATATTTGTGTGACCTTCTTTTCCACCTAAGCTAGCTTGCCATCCTTCCGAGGTAGGTAAATGAGTACCAGCGTTTGCTGGGAGCTAATCTGCGATGGATTAGTGTCCCGTCCAGGGGGAGTCAAAGACTCTCATTCGCTCAAAACGACAGAAACGGATATGAGTGCGGCCCCAAATCTTTTGGCAACAAAGACTTATATAAGACCTTGTAAAAGAAAATAAACCTACTGCACTTGATGTAAACTGTTATTATCAAAATTGCATCAAGCTGCGTTTGTGATAGTTCTATAAAGGTTACGAGTAGTGACAATCACAGGTCACAGTAGTGACAATCACTTTTATTGCAAATATTTCGACTAGTAGAACTAGTCTTATCACAGAAGACGTCAAAATGTGGTAAGAACATCAGTGACACACTCGGCAATCGCCTCGTGTGCCAATTTTTTGTTCTTACCACATTTTGACGTCATCTGTGATAAGGGCTAGTTCTACTAGTCAAAATATTTGCAATAAAAGTTTTGATATTGTCGCAGTGCCAGGCTTGCATTTTATTTTGTCTATATGTTAAATAGTGTTGAGGTATAGAACCACGAGTAATTTTTAAAGTGTTGATTTGACGATTCAAACTAAACGTTAACTAGAATAAAATAAGGGCAAAGAATGAAAATACCTGCAGGAGTAACGCTGTATAGATGACTGTGTGAAATGCTTTGTTTAAAATAATGAAGATTGACGTAAAATTGTTCAGTTTAACTTCGTGTTTTTCAATACGTCTTCTGCCAGCAAATACCGCACTGTACTTGGAACTTATTTGTCTTTTAGTGGCTACAGAAATATTTCCCGCAAATGATTTTTACAAAATCACCGATTTTAAAAGTTACGACGAAGTTCAAGCGGTTTTCAATGTCAGCTGTCGGTGGTTTACCGTAAACTGTCATGTTTTTTTTTCTCCAACACTTTCTAATATTTTTTTCATGTATACGATTAACAAGTAATCGAACCTTTTACTCGTTCAAAATAAAATCATTAAATTGCTCTTGTGTGTTTTAAAAAGCTCAAATTTTGATTTTTAAAAAATTGAGCTTTTTAAAACACACAAGTGCAAATTAATAAAACATAAGAACACACGTAGTGACAAACTATAAAACACACTTTTTTATACATGATATTCTACTTTTATAGTATAGATAGAACCCTGCGCGAGCTCTGATTGGTCTAAAATCTGTTTTACTTATTAGTGCTCAGGTATAGAACCACGGGTGAATTTTAAGTTTACGAAAGAAGTGTTGATTTGTCGATTTAAATTTTAAACGATAACTTACTAACTTATTAGAATCGAACTATATACAAGAAGTAAATTCATCGGGTTCACACTTTTTAACATTTAGCCTATATAGGTTCTTTTTTCATATTGTTAACCATTGTTTTGCATAAAATGAATAGCTGGAAAAATAAGTTGAAATTAACTTATTGTGAATAGCTGGAAAAATACGTTGAAATTAACTTATCAGTGACTTTCCCTGTAGAGGCTCCCAGGGCGTTTTTCCATTACATTTATCTAAACATAAGACCATATATGCGTACCTATAATTTACGATGTTCAACTTACCCATAGAGAAAATAAAACGCTTTGGGAGCCCCTACAGTTACCATCTTCATAACATTGTCCGGCTGCGATACCAGCGTGGTTGGTCCTTGTGGTGTAGTGGTTAGCACGTCGGACTAGTAAACCGAAGATGTGTGGTTCGATTCCCGTCAAGGGCTATATATGATATTTTTCTCTTATTTCTTTCTATATGGAAAGAACAAGAAGAAGGGAAAGATTAGAGTCTAGCTTAACCTACTAACCTAATAACGTGTTACAAATAATGTTGTTTAATCCATACCTACCTTTGGACAAGGTACTGGTTTAGTTAATAAAGAATGAGAATAAGCTCCAACGGCAACAACACCAATCATTTTTATTGAGTCTTTTTTAGAATAAGCTTTCTTACGATAATTATTTTTATCTTTATTCTTAGCCTTAGACTTTGTTTTATTTTTTATTTATTCTTCAATCTGTGGAACGTTTTTAGGATCACTATTTAACTCCTTCTCAAACGCGTCTTTAGCATCTTGCATATTTAGAAGAGCATTTCTTCCAGCTTCTTCCTTAACTAAATTAGCAGCTTCCTTAATTTTCCAATTATTCTCCGCCATTATATAATCTGCAGCAACTCTATCAGGCTTCTTTTCTTTCTTTTCTGTGGAAGTAGTTTGTTCTGACAGTAATTTATTTGTTGTATAGCAAAGCTTTAAGTTTATAAGAAACAAAATAAGAGTACAATTACGCATGCGTAAACTAAGCATTTTCCTTTTCTTATTTTTCTGTATTCTTATAATGACCTAACGCTATCGTGTGTATCACATCCTCTAGGATTACACGCTTATCGTCCAAACGCATTTTAGCCCTTAAGCCTACGAATTCTTCGATTATTTTGCCAGCATATTCATCCTTAAACATACCAGGAACAGTCTCGTTAACACCAACTGGAATGCCCGATGAATGGTCTTTTGGGAAATTACTAGTATCGAACCATTGTTCGACATCCTCACTAATATCCTTAAACAAATCATCCGCTTCAACATAAAGCGTTGTTGAATCTGTGCCAGTGTATACAGGTCTTGCTCTTTTACCCCATTTAGGTTTGACTAATCCATAGAAAAATCTATACATCCAAGCCTTGCTTAATTCAAGGATGGTTGCACCGACTACCATAGGCTTATCCAACTTTACTTTTTCCTTTGTCATGTGAAAAGCTACTAGTCCGTCGTCTACCTTTACAGTTCGCTTTCGACGAAAGTCTTTCGGCTTCCTTACTATCGTTAACAAGTTTCATGTTAACTCTGTTCCGTGGATTCTCAAACGTTTTTCCAAAAACACTAATATTCATTATTTAAAATAGGTCCTTTTCAAATTCGCTTGCACCCTATTTCGAACGTACTTTAGTTTTTAAATTTGAGTACGTTTGCATCTACGGCGCTTCATCGAATGTAAACCCTCGATGCACTTTTGTTATAATATATACACCCAAGGTCTTCCCAGCATTTAATTGCTTCTGTATGACTCGTATATTTCTCCTTGTCGTAAAGAGTCTTTATGAGTTTTATACAACTAATTAACGTTCTCTAACGTTTGCTTTGACATGTAGTGTAACAGCTGTGCTTATTCCTCCACAAAAACATAATCTTCCACCATCATTATCATACCATTGGCTCGAGTACTTGTCCTGAAATCTTATAACACACGTCTATAGCATAACTTGGTATAGTATAAGACCAGAAAGGATCGAGGCCATTAAAAATATTGCCTCATAGACTTGCGGAAATTCTCAGCAACATCTGCTAATTGCAAGATGTCACCTTTTAAGTAGACACTTATGTAATCTCCAATATTATTGCATTTTGCAATAGCCCATACTTTATTAGCACGCTCGTAATCTTCTTCATTGCATGTTTTATTATTTAGCTTATTGTAGCACGCTTCGATTGGTAGGAGACTTGTCTCCTTTGATTTATCTGGGCTATCGATGTAATTGTAAGGAAAAACTCCCTTCCTAAGCATAAGCTCCAACAGACCATTATCGTCATCATCGAAATTTCTCGATAAATTCTTAAACACGCTTCTAGGATCGCTACCCTTTTGTAATTTCTTTACTAATTTATCTAAGCTAGTGTTCATAAACTTTTGGAGATTGATAAATCGAAGTTCCTTCTTTACCTCGACAATTTCCCCATCTTTGTCTGTAAATGTATAAGAGGTAAATTCCACGCTTAACGAGATATAGTTTTCGTCAGTCTTTGGAATGCATTTAATCTTCAACGCAGAACGTCCTAAACACCTAATAAATAGATGCCAATTGTACCCAGAGCCATTATGAATTATTACTGGAAAGAATTTAGGAAACATATAATTTACATTACAATTATTGTGAGCTTCATGCACCTCTATACTTATTCGTAACATGACAATGATCCCTTACACGATCGTCGCCTAGAAGCTTCTCGCAAATATGACATACAGATGAATGTCTAAACGAAGCGCGATCTTGGTCTGTTAAGTACATCGGCTTTGAGTACCTTACGTAATTCTCCGTTACCTACTTAGCTTTAGCAATTAATTTTTCGATGTAATTTAGACATTATTCTTCTACCCGATATAATTACCTCGCTCTCTTAGTATTTAGGAGGAATAACACCGTCGTTAATTGACTTACTGTATAATCCATATTTCATAGGAACATGCATATGTTCCTGATACTTTACAGTACAGCTCTCGTTTGGATTAATTTCGCGTATATCTAACTTTATAAAATGTGATTTAAAGTCTGAGTAGTATACTACTGGGACAAGCAAACTCTTATTTTAACCTTTGAAACAAATAGGTAATGAATTACCTTCTTATTATCAACGTAAGGTACTAGCGTAACAGGTTCGTGTTTCGAAAAATTCTCAAGATGACTTTCTAGTGCTTCCTTGGAATAATAAGCAGTGTAACATCTTCTGCATATCGTCTTTGTCCGTTACCATGGTGATTGTTTATAGACGATGAAACAAGCTTATTAAAATCCGTAATCCAGCATTAATTTGAATTATCCTCGTAGTTATGTGTTATAATTAGATCGATTATTTTTGAGTCGTCTATAACTCCGTACTTGTTACTTGTACGTTTCAGAACTAAAATAATGTAACAAGAACAGTTTAAAACTGTTCAATTTTGGAAACTTTGCAATATTAAAGGGTTTTTATTTTCATTTAAATGATGAAAAAATACACGGATAAAGGGACTTTTAAAATATGAACAGTGAAGCTCAAATAACAATCTGAGGTTGAAATTAAAATGTTAAGGAGGCATACGGTTAAACGGCACTTTTTGACCGCTTTTACCATTACTTTTCATGATATCGCCGTGCATACTTTGAAATTACATTCACAGACTGAATGCAGAAAAAGAATCTTGAATATTTTCAGATTTTTGGATTAAATTTAAGTGTTAAGTGTAAGGGAGGGGGGTGAACATTGGTAGTTTTGAAGAAAAATTGGAGTTTTGGGATTTTAAGAGAAGTTAAACAGTTAATTTTGAAGCTAATAATTGATAGAAAATCGCCAAAACGTTCCCAAACCAAAGTTGCACTTGCGAATGTTCTAGAGAGACGGTGTTGTGCTAGTCCTTCTTCCTTCTTCAAATCTCCTTCTCAACTCTTTCACTATCCACAAAAATTTTAACCTTAATATTCCGTTAAGAACTGAAAAAAGAAACTCAGCAAGCAATCGCATTTACTTATTTCAATACTAATAACTTCAACTGCTGCAAACTTTTTGCTGTACAATATACATATATTACCGTGTTTCCTTCAAAATGTTTACTCGGTTACTAATATTCTTTTATTGAAATAAAAAATAAGAACACTTTTTGCCTCAAATTAGTATATGTAATTAAACCTTAATGAGTTCAATATGCATGGAATTAATTTGCACCAGTGTGTTTTTTTAAAAGCATCAAAATTTGAGCTTTTTAAAACACACAAGTGCAAGTTAATTTCCCATTGAACAAGTAAAAAGATTATTAGAAAGTGTTGGAGAAAAAGCGAAACGTGACAGTGAGAACGTGACAGTTTAGGCTATGAGAATGAAAGTAATAGAATACCGTCCATCCCCGCACTAGTTTGATGACACGCACGAAAAATTCATTACTTTTAAAGTTTCATTATTTACCTCAAGTATAAAAGAAATGTACCAAATATGCTAGGAAAATGCATCAATGCGAAAAGTTGTACTAGAATTCTTACTGAGTAAAGCAAAATTCGTTACATGGTGACACTTAAGATAATAGTGCCAAGCTCTGGCGGTTTTCATTCCCAGAAATCCTTCCGAAAGCACATGGTAAACAAAATGGCGACCTGATCTTTTATTCCTAGTTTGTGACGCTGTAAGTACTACCTTATTTTCATTCTCTCCATTTATTTTAAGCAAAATATTCGTTCTGTGCTTTGTTTATATTGTGTCTTAAACATTTTTTTTGAAAATAACTTGACTTTAGGACCATGTCTCCGCAAATTGCTAATCATGTATGTGAGCGGAGTGAAATTATACTGCCCTGTAGATTTCTTTCTCTGAAATGTGCGACTTGTGTAGCTTACCCATACTCGAAACTCAGGCATGACCTCAGAGAAGGAAACCTACAGACGTCTTTAAAATTGAAGAACGGAAAAATTGCCGAACTGATTTGAAATATGGAAAGGCGACAGTCTCTATCTTCAGCCACTCGCCCCCATTCCTTTCCGCTCCCGTTCCCACGTCCATTTCTTCTTCCCAGTTTCCCGTATGATGAACGCGCTTGGATTCTTTATCTTTCGGCGAAGGAAGAGACTGTTTTGCAGTTTAAAGATGTTACAGCCTCAAGCAGTTTGTCGTTTAGCGACATAAAGGAAACTATTAAAGTGTTTAAGCTGAGATTCTTTTCGTTTAACATCAAGCATTTTCCGGAGTGCGGGACTGATAGGTCAATAAATTTTTTCTTCCGTATATGTTGCAGTAAAGCTCGCTTTGCAATTGGTTCAAAAACAATTGAAACTGAAGACCATTGT
>JAOTRI020113949.1:0-12752 GCA_028564885.2 Zoanthus sanctaehelenae | reverse complement strand
GTCTGCTGGGAGCTAACCTGCGATGGATTAGTGTCCCGTCCAGGGGGAGTCAAAGGCTCTCATCCGCTTAACACTACGAAGCGGATCTTTTCCCACTGTTTAAAGTCAATGACATATTCCGGTCTTATCTTTCCTCTGAAAAAACAATGATTTTCGTTATCCATGATGCGCTCGTAAAAAAGATTTGGTTGGCAGCCTTTACATAGTATGTGAAAACAACATGTTATGTAAGTTAGTCACTTGTTTTAGAATACCAGTTACGCAATTTCTTCAATTCAATATAATTTTACTAGTTGACAATGAGCCAGCCGAACGAAGACACCCAGGATGGCCAGGCGGTAGCATTTATAGAGGCGTATGAGGATAGTATTTCGAGTGTTTGTAGAAGATATAATGTTAGGTTTTTTTTTAGCCAATCGAAGTTGCGCTAAAAACTGCATCGAAACTGCAGCCAATGGGAATGCGCTAAAGATGTATGTGGCGTTAGTCAGCGTGGTTCCTCGGCAAGTTGGAGTAGTGCGGCGGGTTGTGTTTTCTTTATGTTGAAAGCTATTGAAGAAAAACAAAACATATTTTTGCGTTCATTTGTGAGGATTAGTATACCTCCGCCAAAGAGGTTATGTTTGTTTGTTAGTTACTTAGCAATATAACTCAAAAAGTTATGAACGGATTTTGATGATGAAATTTTCTGATGTCAGAAATGGGACATGGAAGAACTGATAAATTTTTAAGGGTGACCCGGAGGAAATCCTGGATTCTGGTATAGACTAGAACCGCTGATCACATATGAATCATATGTGTGCTGCTAGTAACATCCGGCGATTATACTCTCTTTCAATAAGGTGTCTATTTGCTTTGCTCGCGTAAAAAAACCAGCAATGTTCGCTAATCGTTATAAAGTCGATTTGATTTTTTTGTCTACCAGACAACACGTGTATCCCGAATTCCTTTCAGCACCAGCTCCATTGTGAGGAGAAGAAGTCTAGGATCTGGGTAGGTAGCCCTTTAGAGCGTCTTCTTGCATGTAAACTAAGTTGTTCGGTTTCGTTCAACTCTGCAGGTTATTGGACCGTATAACTTAGCACCTCCCGATGTGTAATTGTCACATTGTATTTGCATTTTAATTATACTTTTTTGCAAACAATTGTTGTAAATTTAGAATCTTATTATTTACATAGGATTAGTTTGATCACAGCTCCCGCTGACGTAGGCTAAACAATGATCCAGTCTTCGTAATTTTAGAAGTTCGAATAATTTTCATAGCTGTTCTCAAAATATTAATATTGGAATAAGAAACTTCCCTCACTTTGTTTTGATTCCCTTACTGAAATATAACGATCAAATTTAGTATTTATAATAATTCAATGAAATGGAAAACAAAAAAAAACAAAAATTATGTAAATTATGAGTGCTTTACTGAAACGTTTTCATCTTGGCAAGAAGTTCTACTGCATTTCTGTTTGAATTTTTATATTTTGTTTTCTGCGTTGTTTTTAAACGTTTTGGGTCATATATGACTTAATGACGGTTTTTATCAAGGTTTTAAAAATATCGAAAATGTTACATAACATGAAATCATATAAATAATAGCTTTTTCTATAGATATATACTTATACTATCAATTTAATAACAAGAAAATAATGCTGTGACCAAAATTGTCAACCTTTTTTTCATCGCAGATTGTTAGAAAAAAATAATGAAACAAAAACGGCAAAACTCATTATATTTTGCTTTTTATGATTTAATTGTAAAGTGGTATTGATTTTCAATTTTGTTGAAAATGTTGTTTTTGATTACTTAAATCCCTCCAGCTGAGATATGCCTGGCTCTGTGAATTATTTACTGTTCCTCTACTGTTCAATACGTTTTCTTCAACAATAGGACGCTGTGGTACCAGACCTCTCTCAACACATTTTCGTTTTGTTTCAGAAACTGATATGCAGTGAGCACTTGACAAGAAAATGAGCTCTTTTCTCAAACATACTTTGCTTTTCCTTTATTCTGGACTAAGTTTAGTGCTCGCGGTAGAAACAACAAACCGTTCGGCTATAGGTGAGTAAAAATATATAAAAGATATTCCAAAACTTTTTCTTTTTTTAAAAAAATCTGATGTATGTAAAGTAAACTTTTATTCAGTGATTTTCCTAAATGGTTGCTAAGGGATGGCGACAGGTAAATGCAAAACTTCGCAAGTCCGTGACAGTATGACTTTTTATGTCTTGCGAGTCCACGACTTTCGGAGTGATTGAATCATTGAAATGCAAACGCAAGACGTTTCGACAACGAAACGATTTTTTTGTCAACTTTTTTCTCGAAGTTAGAGTCATACAAACGCGCACATTTATAAGAACCATCATTTTTACAATTTTAAAAAGCTAATTCATATGTTAAATGAACTGTGCGAAGTATCAAATCTATCGACACGGATATAAAAGTCAAGAACATCACGACAACGAGTCTTTCTTAAAATTGCAAAAAAGGCAAGACTTCGACAACGCGTGCTGCACGTAGTAAACTACTATTTACTTTTCTATAAGAGCTCAAAGTTGCAAATTCTAAGTCTTGGACGAGCAATTCGAGCAATACATTTTCTTAGTTACATGTAGAGCTACAGCACACGGATTTCCCATATTTTTAAAGCTCTACATGTACGACACCACAATGCAAAATCGGGAAGGCGAAGGACTTTTATGACGTCAGAGCCTATGTAAAACCTAGACTCCGAATTGCTTGGCCAAGACTTAGAGTTTGCAACTTTAAAAACTTATAAAAAAATAAATAAAAGTCAGATTTCAAAAATTTTTTCAGAAATTGAACCTAGAAGTAACCTACTTTTTAACTAGTGAAAAAAAAATTTCCTTCATATGCACTTTAAGGTTTGGTAATACCTGAACAACAAATGACAACAAAATTTCCATGAATAATTGTAAGAAACAATTGAAATAGTAATTTTTCCTCAACTTCTTTGTGCCATTACTTCAAACATGGATGTAGTGTGGAAACAAACAAACTTCAGCAAATACCTCCAACATTGTAAGGCATCCCTTTCAGAGTAACAATTAAGGTTATTGGTTGTTAATCAATTGTGTGATGTCCATCTTATGTTCGCTCAAAAACTTATTGTACAAGGTAGTGAAGGATACCAGGAACAAATACTTTACAGTTGGAGGAATGAATATGTACAGTGTCATCATAATTTACTTAAATTATTCTGATCTCGTTTTTTAATATTTATCAAATTTGTAGTGTTCTGAAACTGCTATAATTTTATGCTTATTTAACTACAGGTATAGCACAAGAAAAGTTTCCTGGTGCATTTGATAAGGACCAAGACATACTGGTAGTACCTTTGGATCTGACCAAGTTTGAAACTCATGAGCAGTGTATGCAGACTATTCTTAATCATTTTCACAAGGTAATCCACTGACTGTACATATTTTAACAGTCAGAATGTTTCTATTCTAGTTATCAGTATGGATAGAAAAAATGAAAAGAGGCCTTTTAATTGCTAATACAGAACATATTAACATGGTCTCCCTCAACTAATAAGTTACAGGTTAATGTAAGTTTGTTCAACATTATTCAAGCAGTCAATACTGTGACTTCTCATCATTTCAAACCACCCAAAGAATAAGATTAAGAACAGATTGAGGCTGAAGTAAACAATAAATTAAGAACAGATGAAATTCTTAATACTGGTTCTTACAAAGAAAATAAATGGGTATCAGCCACATCATTCTACTTCTACCTCGTTACAAAGCAACATTTTTTTTAAAAAAAAAATCTTTATTTTCAGTTATAACTATTACAAGCAACAGTGTAACTTAATCCAATATATATGAAATTACAACATGGTATTTACTGTACATGTATCATATCTTGTTTTTTGCTTTTAAGAACAATGTGTATTATCTATTATTATTTATATTTATATAATATCCTTTATTATCTGTTATCTAATAGCTGGGCATTTCCGACATGTATATGTGCAAAACTCAATTGTATAGGTCTTAACTGTCAGTTGGTTGCAAATGCTTCCATTTCTTATAGAAAGTTTCTGTTTTACCAGACTGACAAGCAATTCTTAGTTCAATTTTCCTGGCTTTGAAAGCAACATTGCCAAGTGATGTTTTTGTCAGTATAAGTGAGACAATAGAATATAATTATGGAGAAGTTGTCACCTTGTTGTGGTGGAGTTCCTTGAGTACTTTAGTGATCCCAAGAGCTATGCCGGTGGGGACCCTGGTCCCTGATAGGTTTAACCATGATGGACTAGTTGAAGGTGAAAAGTCAGACAAAGAACAACCCCTGGTCCTCCAGGTTGGGGGTTGGGCGTGGGGCCAACACACAAGAGAAGCACAGCAAGCATTTATTGGATGGAAACCAATACATTTCAGGATAATATTGGCAAAGTTCAACACCAGGGAAAAGAATATCAAGCTCAATATATTTCAATGCTATGCTCCAATGAATAATGCTGATGATGGGGAAACAAATTTTGAGAAAGAAATGGAGCTGGATAGGACATATGTTGCAGAAGTACAATACCAGTGTTACCAAACAAGCCTTAATATATATGGAATCTGCAGGGAAAAAAGAAAAGGGGGTGGCCAAAGAATAGCTGGAAGAGGGACACAGAGATAGAGATGAAGAAGTGTCTTGGATGGACATCAAAATAATCTTGGCAATTGGAGGTTTCAGTTTAATTAGCTGAAGTATGTAATGTCGATGACCCCATAATATAGCAAAAACACATGCTTGGAAACCCTGTCTGCCATATTTATTACATTTCCAACAACAACTGCTGACTATACTTTGTGGGTTTATTCTAATACGCTATGTCCCTCCTTTTCAAAATGTTGCTAATGAACATAGATATAAATTTGAGAAAATAAGCCAACTTTTAAGTATAAATCTAAACTAATACTTATGCATACATGTATAGGAAACTCTTGACTTCAGAAACATTTTCTGGCTGTCTTGCAATGGGAACAGCTTTTACCTTCTCTTCTGTTGGTCTGAAGCCACACTTTGAAAGGATATGTAAATCCCATAAATTCACTTTTGGTACTACTGTGTCATGTGGGACTTGCACTTTTTTCCATTTGAGGTCAAATTCTTTGCCATCAGAGTTTTTATCAAGAATGCAATCATGTTTCTCTACTGTTTTTGCATGTACAATAATATCATTAGATATACAGTATTAGAAGCATTTCCACAGTTCTGCATAGCTGGCTGGGTCACATGTTGGTAGATCTGGGGTGCGGCATTAATGCAAAACATTTTATGTATCTCTGTATAACCTGCAATGTGTATCAAAAGTAGTGATACATTGGGACTCTTAATCTAATTCAAATTGGCAATACCCCCATATATATGCATTTTAGGTCAAGTTTGCTGAATACTGTGCTTTGGTTTAAGCTCTGAAGTACCTCGTCAACAGTGGGAAATGGATGTCATTTGCATGACAAGAATATCTCCATTTGCTTTTGGTACTACTACCACTAGACTGACCAACAACAACTTTATTTTATTTTAACCCTTATAGGTACATTAATTAGAAAGAAAATATTTACATGACTTGTATATTTCTTTAAAGGGTTTTGGCTCCCTATAATAACTATGTAGAGTTAAAGAACTAGGGAGCCAAATTACATAATAAATACCATCGGTGAATTGGAGCCTCCACAGGATCTGGATACGATGTGCTGGCTGGGCTACTGGTGTCATAGTCATGTCAATATGAAGCATTAGTCGATAATCTTTCAGCTTTCCCACACCCTCAAATACTTCCTTGTAGTTATCCATTCATCACACTATGACCGATTTTCAATATTCCAAGTTTCATGGCTGTTGATAGTCCAAGCAATGGCTCACCACAACCATCAATGACCACAAATTATACTACTCAAGCTCAATGTTATCCAACACTGGTTGTTGTTGCAAGACTAAAGCTGTAGGAGAACAGTTTTTTTTCGATTTGTTTGATCTGCATTTAAGTCTCCAGTCGTTTTTGATCAACTATTGTTGCACTTGCATCCAAATCAACAATCATTTAAATTAATAGATTGGCCACCAATGATCACTTGAAGTTTCTCAAAACCATCTTTTGAATTCAAAGTAAGTGCATATTCATCATCTCGTTTAACTCAACTTTTTTAGTTTTGCACTCAGAGGCAAAATGTCTCACTTGTTTATACTTATGACAGGTTTCGTTTCTTGATGGACAATTGGAGTTTGTTGCAAAATGTGCCTGTCTTCCACATCGATAGCATGTTGCCTTTGTATATTTCTGTTCAGACTTTTCTTCTTTTGATTTGCCACTCTGGTCTGCCTTTTCTTTCTTCTTATGTTGGACTGTTTTTGCACCAGCTCTGTTAACACTGGCTTTTTGACCACTCATGCTTTTAACCTTTTAAGGTTAAAAATTAAAATCTTGGACCTTTCCCCAAAAGATTGCGAGGTAATCCTTGTGATCTACATGTCGAAATTATTTGCTCTCTATTTGATTATCTGTATCTATTATTATTTGTTGCCATACTCACAGCACTTTGCATTCTGTTTTAAATTTCCTACATTCGGGTCTATACAGTAGTTTCGTCTTCTCTTTTGTTTTCTCAAAATTGGTGTCTCTTAAAGGGAATAGTTACTTGAGTCATAAAATAATCATTTAATGCTTTCCCCGCCTTTTCGTAATCTTTTGAACTTGCCATGTCTGGGAGCACTTAAATATATCCTGAACTTCTGGACCGGCACTATGCAGAAAAAGAGCTTGTGGTCTTTGTCATCTGTATAGTACTGAAATCTACGAAGCCAGCTTTTCCATTGTTGGGTCACTACTTGCATCAAAAGGGGGAGCCCCTCCTAATTCAATCTTCACCATCTTGTGATTAGATGTAACATCAATGACCACGACATAAACAGATTAAACTATACCAAAAACAACCGCTGACCATACTTTGTAGGCTAATTCTAATACACTACAGAATATAGAGGAGTAAAAGGTCTTTGGGTGACCTAGAAAGACATGGATGTGAGATATACACATGAATTGTATAGGAAGGAAGGTTTTATATCATTTTTTGTACTTTTAATGCTATTACTTACATTAAGATCATTAATTAAATTTAAAACCAGTCCAATACAGGTACAGGAAACCATGCAATGCCTGCATTCTTTGTGAACATCTTTAAATTTATGTATAATGGACAGTTATAAGTTGTTATACTTTTTCAAAGTTTACAATTTCTTGAAACCTCTTATTTTTAGATTGACATCTTAGTAAACAATGGTGGGAGATCTCAGCGAGGTTTGGTGATTGAGACAAAAGGCTTAGCTGTTGATAAAGCAATGATGGACTTAAATGGTTTAGGTCCCATTTCACTGACAAAAACAGTTCTCCCACACATGCTGGAAAGACAAGAAGGTCAAATTGTTGTGATGAGCAGTGTTTCAGGAAAGTTAGGTATGCTCAAGTACAATCCAATATAATATATATTACTGTATATTTAGGATAGGTTTGCATGAAGGAAGAAGTTTGTCGGAAACAGAATTAGTAAGGGGAATATGTCAAAACAGGAAATAAGTAGGAGGCAGAAGGAGAATTCAAAAGGAGGGAAATAGTTGTTGTTTAACTCGCAGTAATTACAGCTAGTAGTGCATAAAATAATGGTCAGTTGTCAATATAATTATTAGTGTTCTAATTTAGATTAAATATTTCATTATATTTTACTTTTTATCAAAATACTGTTAGTAACATTCATGTAAAAATATGCACGATTAAACCATTACTTGTCATTGTTATATCATTTGAACAGAAACCAAAATGGATTATAAGTTCAGTAGAAGGAAAAAGTTGTGAGGAAGAGGGAAGGGGAAGGGGGAAGAGATAGATTCAGTAGAAGGGAAAAGTTGGGAGGAAGGGGGGAAGGGATACAAGATGCAGTAGAAAGGAAAAGTTGGGAAGGGGGAGGGGGAAGAGATAGATTCAGTAGAAGGGAAAAGTTGGGAAGAGGAGGGGAAGGAGGAAGGGGGAAGGGATAGATCCAGTAGAACAGAAGAGTTGGTTGGGATTGAATTTGGAAAAGTAAATGTCAGAAGGGAAAAAGTTGTACGTGGGCAGAAGGGACAAGGGATAGAAATCGAAAGAAGGGGAAAAGCAGGGAACATACAGAAAACATTAAGTTAGAATAATTATGATTATAGCAATCATAGCAGCACAGCAGGGGCGGATACAGGGAGGGTGAATTGGGTGAATTTTAACCCCCCCTGTCCTTCAATTTTCTGGTACATTCTTGTACCTGCCACCATTCTTTTCCAAAAGTCTCTTTGTATTATTCAGCCCTCCTTCTAGAATTTCTGGATCCGCCACTGGTACAGGTGTGTAAGAAATTTGTGCTGTGGTAATTACTAACTGGTATGGAAAACTTCAACTTCTTAGAAAAATATACCTATTGTAGATGATAACAGTTCCTAGGTTTCTAAATATTAAGAATTGTTTCATCTTTTGTATTATAATTAAAATTTGTGGTTTTTAAGTTTGGATATATCAATTTTCTGTTCATATTTTTCAGGTGTTCCTGCAGGAGCAACATATTGTGCAACTAAATTTGCGCTGCAGGTAAGAAACTCTTGAAGGCTGAAGAAGGAGACATAGATAATGCTGCATTTTGAAAACATTTCCATGGCAATTGTGAAAGACATTCAATCAGAAGTGATTACTTGCATAGATTATATACTTTGAACCAGTTATTGCTCTAAACATATTGCTCTACCTTCATTTTACCTATGCTCAAACTCTTAGGATCAAGACATTAAACAGTAGGTTCATTCTAGATCTGCCTTTTATCCAATTCTTCATCAAGGGAATTAATTTTGCTGAAAGTCTCAAATCTACTGTAGATATATGTGAGCCAACATACGGCCATAGTTTGCAAGGGGACACTAGAAAGGGGGGAGCAGCTGCAACCCCAAGAATTTGAGCGCTAAACAAATAAATATTTTTGTCAGCATATTAGTGGCCTCTTTTAAGATTTCCTAGGACTGGCCCCATACGGAAAAAAGTATACGGCCATGCACTATAATTGCTAACTTAGCATTGATTTTGTCTGTAAATTATGTATTATATATGTATTGCACTGAAGATCTGAATAAAAACTAACAATCTATTGATTTGAAATCTTCAGCTCCTAATTCTCGACCGCTGACTCACTAGCCAAATAGAACAGTTCAAATTGAATTTTAAAGTTCAAGATATCAATATGATTGTTCCACTTTACAGATTTATGCATTATTTGCCAGGGTTACTTTGAATCATTGCGGATGGAAGTTTTTGACAAGAATATTAACATTACCCTGGTATGTCCCGGTCCAGTTGTATCAAATGTGGTGCAAAATGCATTCACAGAAGATGTTAATGTGGTGAGATCCTTTTTCAGTCAATGAAATTATTAAGTGTTTGGTTGTTTTTTAAATAAATCTAGCTGACATGCGTGAAGGACCGTATAAATGTAAATTCCGGATCTGGTTAGCCGAATTGGTAAGGTGCCTGTCTATCGTGCAGGAGGCTCGGGTTCAATTCCCGGCCGGACCAACACTCAAGGTCTTAAAATAGTTGAGGAGAAAGTGCTGTCTTTGCTCCAACATCTGCAAATGGTTAAACTTCAAGTCCTCTCGGATTGGGACGTTAAACCGTAATGTGAAAGGTCTCCGTCCACCTTAGAGTGGTAAAGATGGTGTCTCCCAATTAGTAGGCCTTTGGCCGGCTAGAAAGACTTGACACCTAAATAAAGTCTTTATTATTATTATTATTACTTATTTTCCGTGAGTCCAACATACATTTTTCAAATGGCGTTGTTTTCCAGGGTTCACACGGTCATGAAAAGTCATGGAATTTGAAAATGCATTTTCCAGGGCTGGAAAAGTCATGGAGTTTAGGGAAAATGGCAAAGGTCATGGAAAAGTCATGGAATTTCATTTTTTCCCTGAGCTATGGTTTCTGGCGAATATAATATTTATATAATTGAGTGCAGCTGTGACGAGATGAAATGATAAAATTACATTATATCAAGAAATTTAATCTTTTGCTCTAAATTCAAGAACGTTGAATGAAAATGAGAGAAGCCCCCTTTTTTGGAGTAGATTATTTTATTTCTTGATATTTCTGTGTCATGGAAAACATGAATTTTGTCATGAAAAAGTTTGAAAAGTCATGGAATTTCACTTCTCATTCTCAGAGTGAACCCTGTTTTCGTTGCGTTGGACAGAAGCTTGGTATTTGACAGGAGTTTGGAGACAGTGTAATTTATCAGGGCAGTTGCTTTGTTTTAGGCAATCACAAAATTTTTGTTTTTACTTTAATTACCATTGCAAGACCTTTTATCGTTGACTACCAGATTAAATGGTCAATTATTACTGTACTTTGGCAGAAAAAATATTGTGTGTTTGCGGGAAAATTACAATACTGAATAATTATATAACAGTTAAGAGAGATAAATTAAAAGTTTGTTCAACAAAGTGCTCGATGCTGGGTTGCAGAGCATGATAAAAGGTTTTATAATAAAATTTTTATAACAGTTAATATGTTAAAGCTTATGAAAGGTAGTATAGTATGCTTTGAATAAAAACTTTAAAAAATTCTGAAATGATGATACTCATTATTGTTGCTATTTTAAGTCTTACAAGAACAAAGCTGTGGTTAAGCATGACCCCAAAAGAATGCCAACACTGAGATGTGTCAAACTTATAATGGTTGGAATGGCAAACAAATTGGATGAATTATGGATTGCACCAAACCCGGTCTTGTTTTTTACTTATGCCAGTCAGTACATTCCATTTGTTTATACAGCGTAAGTACCTCCTGCACCGCTACAGCACTTGTTTGTTCTCAGTAGTTTACAGCACACAAGAATAATTGTGGGTACGGTCAGTTTTGTGAATTTGTTTTTTTCGGTTTTAGTATTTTTTCCTTGTTTTTACAGATACAGTTTTTAAAAAGAATAGATTTTACACCATCTTACACAAAATTCAATTCACTTCGATGTATATATATATATATATATATTAATTATTACCTTTTTTAAACTTTTCAGTGTCATATAATTGGGGTATTATTGTCATATATTAATTGTCATATAATTCATATTGAGAAGAACCGAGAGAGCAATGGTGAGAGCAATGTGTGGTGCGAAACTGATGGAGAGAAGAAGGACAGAAGACCTAATGGAGATGTTGGGATTGAAGGAAACAGTGGTTCAGATGGCAAAGGCGAATGGAGTGAGATAGTACGGGCATTTGTTAAGGAGGAATGATGGGCATGTTTTGAAGAAGGCATTGGAGTTTGAAGTGAAGGGAAAAAGAAAGCGCGGACGACTGAGGAAGACACAAAGATCACAGGTGGAGAAGGAGAGTAGGAGTGTTGGTTTGAAGAGGGAGGATGCAATGAATCGAGCGAGATGGAGAATCGGAGTGGGAGAGATTGCTGGCAGAGTGGGGTAAATCTGGCCATCCTCATTTACGGGGATAAACCAGATCAAAATTAGATTGATGATGATGATGGATTTGTTTGGATCTCTAGTTCTGCTTTATCCCCACTTGACCACGGAAGCAGTCATTGCTAACATACCAATTTTTCTAGGTATCACTAGTTATTGGCCTGAGACGGATATGACAAAAGTATGCTGGATTGTACCAGTTCAAGACAACTTGTACGAGTGCAAGAAATGTTGCACTGGATCAAATTATATTGAATTAGTTCAAAACTATATTGAACCTAAACAACAACATATTCAACTAGTATCATGTAAGCTAAGTCAAATAAACCAGCCATACAATAAATAATATTCTCATTACTTTTTAGTATCCATCAGCATTTGCCATGAATCTTACTCTGTCAAAGGAAACACTATTGAAGAATATAACTGCTAGTCATGCCTGTGTTATTACGCCACCTCCACCAGATAGCAATAAAAATGAAAAGACAGGGTCTTCAGGTGATGAAATGGACACCAAAAGAACACAGAGACGATTCACTATATACACTAATTCAGTTCAAGACTTTATAAACTATTTTGCTGGGGATGAAAGACTAGTCACAGTTGATACATCAGCATCCACAGCTGCACATATTTGGGAAGCTATTATGGATTTCTTTGCTGGAGAAATGGACTTTGCTGCTAAACGAGTACTTGACACAGTGGTTCTTTTTGCTTTTGGTATTTATCAATGTTTTGTCTTCAGTGTGCAGCTTTGACAAATTATTAGATATGCACAGTAGCAAGGCGTGAGCTATGAAAAAGGCTTGGTAAAGTGCTATGAAAAGTGCCTACAATTAGGTTAAATCCCTGGATTAGGTGGTTGGTGCAGTTGGTAAGATCTTTGCTTTTCAGCCACAAGGTCCCCAGTTCGATCCCAATACTTTGTTTAGATTAGAATGTTTGTGTGACCTTTTCTGCCTCAGCCAACTGAGGTTTTCATCCTTATGGGGTTAATAAATGAGTACCAGCATCTACTGGGAGCTAACCTGCAATGGATGGGTGTCCCATCTAGGCAGAGTCAAAGATGGGTTACTTTGATATTGTTAGGTTGGTATTGCTGGTTTAAAGAGATGCGACTCATTCACCGACTGGGTACACATAATCCCAATGGGATGAACGAACGCTTCTCTTATTCTTAATGTATTCATGTTCATGTTTCTTTCTCTTCGTTCGTTGTTTTTAATTTCCATGGCTACCTTGTTTCTATTGGCTAGTTTT
>JAOTRI020113938.1:0-12753 GCA_028564885.2 Zoanthus sanctaehelenae | reverse complement strand
TGTACGTATTGTAATTATTACATATTTTTAATCATTTCTATATTAATTCTTGTAATCAGATTTACTATTTTATTTTTTTAAAGACATGTAAAGCGCTTTTGATCTTTTATTGTAAAAAGCGCTATAGAAATATTAAATATTATTATTATTATTATTATTATTATTATTATTATTATTATTATTATTATTATTATTATTATTAATGCATATATCCCAGGCAAACTCCCTTGAAAATTGGGTATGGGTGCACAAAAGACAGTTTAAAAATGATCCTAAAAGGAATGTACATATTAATTACCCTCAGAAAACTTGGGTGCAAACATATTTTATAATCCTTTTATTTATTTTATTTATACTTTGTTCCAATTGTTTTATTGTTGTGTTTTTTGGTTATATTTAGAAGAACATACCTGGCCCTAAAGGATACGCTGTGCAACTATTTCAGAGCCTAAAAAGATTGTCAAGCACCCCTTAACCGCTTTTTAAGGTAGTCATTCCTAGGCATACATGTGCTTGTACTATATAAAGCTGACTTTTAACTTTCCGTGGGTGGGAGCATTCTACTTCATATTAACTGAAAACATCTGACTTCTGGGCACCTGGTCAATAGCACAAGGCCAGGGTTGAAGAGTATTTCTGATCCCCTTGAAGGATGTGCCAAATTAAACAAGAAAAACTTCAATATTAATCAATATCTTTAATTTAGATTTTTACTTCTGAAAAGGTTCGCTTACCAATCCAGTTGTCTATCCATGCAAATGCCTGTCTGTGGCCCAACAGCAAAACATCTTGGACACACTAATGTTATTAATAAACTAAGATACATTAGAAATGCCTTCATCATATCGTCAATTATCTCACATATCACCTTTTGTAAAGCTGAACAGTATACAATAGATATATGATAAATCATAAACTTTTTATTAAAAATAGGCAGTCTAAGACTGCATGTGGCTATTGCAAGCATAAAAAGTAAGTTGCATTCTAGGAGTGCATACACTCTCTACTATATTTATATACAAATATTGACTGAAAACTTATGCATCTGTCAATGTAAACCCCCCTTCCCCCCATTTTTCCCCAACCTCGGGCATTAGGTGGGGATTAGGCATAGAAATAGTGACCCAGTGAGCCGGACCTTTGACATGTCTAGATTATTCAAAATATTGGCAGAGAGTGGGTAAGGTTAGATAGTTTTGACAAAATGACTACTATCTTTCTCGGGACTCTGTCAAATGTCTTTTCTATGGCAACAAAGCACATAATTTATGCAACCTTTTATCTTTCTCCAAATACTCCTCTTGCAACCTTCTCAAAATAAATACTGCATCTATCGTTCCTTTGCCTGGCATAAAACCAAACTGCATCTCACTCAGTTTTACCACACGCTGCAATCTCTTCTCTAACACCTTTTCTACAATTTTCATTGCAACTTCACTCCCCTATATGCCTCACAACTCATTGCATCCCCTTTCCTCTTGAATATCGGTACCATGACATTCAGCGCCCACTCATCCGGCATTCCTCTTCCATCCAGGACACCTTGACACAGCTCCACTAGACTGCAAACCAGTCTCTTCCTTCGCCGGGAGATCGAGAATCCAGGCGCCTTCATCATATGGGAAACTGGGGAGAGGAAATGGCCGTGCGAACGGGACCAAAAAGGAAAGTGGAATGTAAACTTACACGAAACACCTTTTGAGGATTTGTGTTAAAAGTGGAAAAAATATTTATCCCTCGACAAAAGGAGTAGATTTCTTTGCGGTGCTTTCCATTAGATTTGATAAAAGTGTAAATTAGAAATTATTTGATTTGTGGAGACGAAGGGAAAGCAAAGTGCGACCACCGAAGGAGTTGTTGTATCTCCACTTAATAGTATTATTACTGAACACTTTACTTCGGGTGAGTTTGATCTTTCTGCAATGGAAAAATGTTCAATATTTTCACATCTAGTAGAACAAATCTTACAACCGGCGTGTGTTTAGATATATTTCGAAAAGCACTTTTGGTCTTGTTGCGTCGAGCAAAAAGTGACAGCTTTGTGTGTGTTTTCATCTTAAAAGCAAAACATATATGTGCAGTAGAAATTAAAGATTTTTTCACACTGGAGAAATAAGAAAAGTCATTAGTCAAAATGTTGATAATATAGCTTTGCAGCTTTTCGATCAAAAAATTTCATTGTACTCAGTTCTACCGTCTCCACAATGTTCCGTGAAATGTCGGATTTAGAAAGTGATTTATAAAATATGTTTTTGTCATTGTAAAAGCTAAACTAAAATATCAAGGAAGCAAAATACTTCAAATTAAAAACCAAAGTTAAAAATGAGAGTAGATAATTGCCTTCATTTATAATTGTACACTAATTTTTATTCAATAATGTAAGTTAATTTATCCACAATCACACACTTTACACGGGAACTTTTATGTCAATCCGATTTTGTCTTGATTTTGAAAAATGTTTAGCAACATTGAAAAAATCCAAAATTTTTTTAATTTAAAAAATTGTATTTGTATAAAACATGAGTCTAGGTAGACTACAATTTTATTTAAATTCAGATTCCAAGCAATAATTTACGTGTCCGCTAAAACAACCTAAGCCGATAAGAAAACATTAATAATCTCAATAAAGGTCCATTGTTTTCAGTAAACTGTGTAACAGGAATAAGAACAACATTAATCACTTTAAATAATAAAGAAAAAAACTTTTCTATATACGTAACAACTCCAATTTCTCAAACATGCAGTGCCAAACAATATTTCTTCTTCTTCGGAAGATGAAGGAAGCAATAAAACACATAGTACAAGAAATATAACAATAATCCTTTTTTCTCGCTATCGTTTTCTTTACATCCTCATTCCACCACCATGTGTCCCCTTGATCTCTCCTCCCTTTTTTCTTCCCATATACTTCGTCACAGGCCTTCAACACTCCTTCCCTAAAACACTTCCACAAGTCTGGTAAATCAACTCATACCAACTCCCTTACTCTTCCTTCAAATCTTGCCCTTGTATCGTCTTCTTTCAGTTTCCACACCTTCCTTCTTTCAATCGCTTCCTTTCTCACCACTTTCTTCTTAATTGACTACCAGCCTGTGCTGAAGCTCATCTGGGATAACCTTCACATCTCTCAAATACTTTCTATTTCCCTTTCCCACCAGTTTATTTATATGTGTAAAATACAAGGGGTTATACAAACTTTTGAACATTTCAAACCGAAATTAAGGGCTTTAGAACAACAGATTGCAATACGAAAGGTTGATCTAAAATATTACGTAATAAAATGGAAAAACGTAAGTTTACTGCAAAGCTTGCCAACCTCTGACGTTTAGGGTAGCTGTTTTGTGTTTTGAATTTTGAAAATCTTTATATCCTGACTTCCGTGGCTGCCAACACATTTTAATATTCCAACATCTGTAATTTTTTTTTCATTTTATTTTTATTAATATTTCAGTTTCTTTTTTTTGTTTTATGTTACTTTAATCTTTTATTATCACTACTCAATTCATCATAAAAACGTTCTTTCTCCACACTCGTCCTGCCACTTTGTACGCCATACACACATATGATTCTCACCACTTCTTCCTCAAATGCCAACATTACTGTCATCACTCTATCGCTTTTCCTTCTCACCTCCACAAGCTTCTCACATAGCTCCTCCTTCACCAAAACTCCCACACCTCCTGTACCATCACTATTCCCAGACCACCACAACTTATATCTCCTACCTTTCACACACATAAACCACTCTCCTTGACCTCTCCACCTCACTTCTTGCAGACAACACACATCTATCCCCCGGCCTCTTCCTTAACTCCTCACATACCTCTGTACCCCTCCCGTGTATATACTTCCTACATTATAACTCCCAAACCTCACCCAAAACCGCTTAAAATTTACAATAATTGAAAGTTTCAGTCTGTTCAGTAACTGTACAATCATGTACAGTGTACAGTATGTGTTGTTTTAGATAATTGATTACAAGTGCTTTGATTTTCCAGGGAAAGACGTCCATAATATTGCGGTTTTTAGACAGGTATCTATCACTTGCTTAAAATAAATTCTTAAAATTTCAATGGACTCTTAATATTTTACTCTTTTCTTTCTGAAAATTTAAACATTAGACAGTAATGAGTCTTGTAGTATTTGTCAATGAATGATTCTCATGACTAAAAATCATAAGAATTAAGAAGCTTATAAAACTGAGACATTTTGTTCTTTAAATGTTGGCACTTTAATTGGCTAATACATAGCTAGTCTAAGAGTTAAGCAGCCTTTTGGAGTTCAGCTAAATTCTAGGTATAAACAGGTTTTTGAATCTGTGCCAATAAAGCAAATGGAACCTTTTTCACCCTGGTGTAGCTTTTTTTTTCATAAAAAAATGACATGATGTATAATTACTGGATGTTGGAATTACACAAATTTAGAAGTGGATGCATATAATTTTGACATATTAAATTCACCTTGTCATATGATTCTCTAGTCAAGTTAATCTCCAGCAAGTTGCTCTACACTGTACTTGCCTCAATGAATTTTAAACAGTGATTATCAAAATCATTTCTAAGAACTGCCAATGAATATTAATTAATGATGTACGGTGGCCCATAAGGCTCATGCAGCAAATAAATGGCTGCTGCAGCACACAATTAAAACTTGCGACAAACAAATAACTATAGCTGCAGGAAACAAAACTGCTGCAGCCAAAAAAGAAAAAGTTGCAGCAAAGAAACTAAACGCCTGCTACAGAAAACTAATAAAACTGCTGCAGCAAACAAATGAAGCTGTTGCAACAAACAAATATCACAGTTGCAGCAAAGAAATTTAGCGGCTGCTACAGAAAACTAGTATAATAGATTGCAGCAAATAAATCGGCTGACCAACATGTATGCAGCTTCTTTCTGCATTGCAGCTAGAATATTGTTTTGCAGCATGCAAGCTGGAAGAGGGCTTTCTCGTCGTTCAAAGAAAATGTACGGTTTCGCGTTCGATTTTGCCGGGTTTTTAAAGCAAGACAAGAACGTTACAGAGCAAAAGAGTTTTTTTTTTCAATGAATGATGAGTGAAGCAACAATATCCTTCTTAATTTTTTTGGCGATTCTTAAACTAATTCAAATGAAAGTACTATAGATAGCCAAAAAGTGCCCATCTGTGGGATTTTCTTATACTCATTTTGGATTTAAGCTCAATATTTTATGAACTAAGCCGTCTCTCCATGCAAGGGAAATCTAAAACATTGGGGACAATATATTTTGTTTTTTTAATACTATAATAGGGAAAATAGTTAATTTTTGTGCTTCAATAGAAAACTGCATTGATGTTTTTGCACACTTTTATTATTCTGTACAAGTTTGAGGATTGTTGCATAAATCCTATTCGGATCTCACAGTACCTGCATGAGAAAAGTGATTTTGCTTTGCCAAAAGTTTTCCCTTTGACAGAGCTAGCCATCAGTTCGTGACAACTAGTTGCAAAGATGAGTAGCTGAAATGATATAAAGAAGTTGATATTGTGTGACGATCTTAGTATCTTGTATCTATATTACGATAAATTAAACTATTTCAAAAATGTAAAATCTCGCTTCGATCAAAGCTTCCTAAGTTTAGATATGGTCTTTTTATGGAGTTTTTTGTTTCTTGGTTAATATACCGACGTCTCTCACCGCTCACTGTTTCGCGTGAGACTCTATAGCATAGTCAGTTATCAACCTTCACCGGGAAAAAAACGACATTTTTAGAAATAGCGCAAAAAACGATGAATTTAACTGGAATGAAAAATATTTAAACGTGCCTTCGTAGCCAAAGAAAACCGAGGCGAATGCGAATTCTCACAAGCTTTGCCACAAATCTTTCATCAGTTTATAAAGGCTTGGAGAACATGAATTAATAAAATTTCGTCCTAACAAAGAGAATCAAAGGTATCCTGTGCTAAGCTCGTGGAGTAAGTAATTATAAGGTGTCTGCTGAGTCAGGGAGCTGTTGTAGCTTGATTGTTGTTCGCTGATTTTTTATATGCTGTGCGGGTTATGACAGTTATGTACCAAACACCAAAGTATCACTTGATGTCTTTTATTGGTAGCCGAATAAGAGCATTCTTAACTATCATTAAACGAATGCATGAATGCATCTGCCGAACTTGAGACGATCGGAAATCGATTACAAATTTTCTATTGTTTACCCAATCCCGGTAGGTCTCCACGAGCTAAAAACGATATACAAAGCGTATTTCTTTCATGAAACTGTAAATGTTAACAGCATGGAGTGTTCAGGTCATTTTCATGCTTTATAGTGCTACGAAAACACACTTGTAGACCAACCAGAACGCACAATTAATTTATTACTCATTTTTTCAAGTTTCGTGCAGTGGAATACTTTATTCACGGAGTAATTGTTATTGTCAATTAATGTTATATTATCAGTTCTAGTTTCGAATGCAAATAACAAGCCGTAAGTTAGTTATGTATAGAACCCGTTTGTAGAAATTATAAAATTTTCCTTCTTCAATGGTCCTCTCAAATATACAATCAGATTAAATATTTTTTTGTGTTTTAGTAGTTTACACTGCTTTAATTTGAGTCTGCCTTGTTTGGAATTTGTTTATGAGTGTATTGTTTAACAACAAAAGCAAAGAGCAAACACGCAATGTTACGCCTACAAAAATCACTTAAACTAAACAAAGGCGATGTTTTAGACAGCATATGTCAAGATGGACTTATTTCGTGATATGAATTTTTATTTACCGGAAATCACAAAACAAAAGTTTTCGGTACCAGAAAGGATTTTTTAAAAACCTCGATTTAGCAAGTCACCATGAGACGAATAGAAATTTTTTACCGCAGTTTATTTTAGCATACACGTTTCCTAAGAAAAACGTTTGTTTCAAAAGCTTCTAAAAATGTTTTAGTTATATTAAGCATAAGTTTATTTATATTTTTTATCAAACAACTAAGGCGGTAATATATAATTATCTGAAAGCTCAACTGATGTGCTAATATACCTCATTTACTGCTTTGGAAGGTGAAAGGTCATAAATTATGAGCCATAAAATAGTATCACGCCTGAACCACAAATACAGCAGATTTGGCAGATTTTCATTAAGTGTCAACAAAGACTGATTTCTATCTCAGATCCTCGTCTATGGTTCGACTCGAGCAAAGTCCATAAATCATGAGTTAAAAAATCATTTCGGTCAAGTTCCCCAGTGATTCGTCGCCTATATAAAAAAAGCCTCGACAGTTCATCTATTAGCTCAATTATTCATGTGAATATTGAATATTCGGATTTGAAAGCGTGTACGACTTTCTGCTTAAATACATAAGGTAAGATAAAGTTTATTTCAGTTTGGGTCGTTTATGTATCATTTCTGTTAAAGGTTTACAAAGGAAACAATTTTAATGAATACTTTAGTTGATATATTTTTAATTTAAGTGAAAGTACTTGTTATTTTATAAATAAATCTGTGTGTAAAATTATAAATATATTTCCTTGCGTTCATTGAACTGATCATGCGGTGCATTCATCATGATCAGTACTCGGCCAGTTCCACTCGCTCCAAGACTTTTGTCTAAGCTGGTGTTAGTTGATCAAACAATCAGCTGATAAATAAAGCTAAAGCAAGTCTTATGAGTTATTTTCTTGTTTGATTCGTTGATAAAATCTTGTCGTCCATCTAAATTTCGCACAGAAACGCTCATTAAAAGTAAAACAATAACTCAATATACAATGTCACAACTTGTTTATAAAATGTGTCGTTGTGTGTGAATATTAGCAACTGCTTGCTTTGAAAATTAATTGTAAAAGAACTTAATTATAAAGTTTGTCTACTCTGAGTGATAAAGTTGAATCTATTAAGTTTAGAAAAACTTCATCTGGCAATGATATTGTTCAATTCTAAACCGGAAAATTGTTTAGTTTAATTTAATCTTATATCTATTCGGTTTGCTCTGTTGTACTTTTACTATACTGTGTTCACTTTCAGTATTCTTAGCATAGCCTTAGCTTCGATATAAGACGCCTCAGCCGCAATCTCGCGACTCAGCAGCACAAAATGCATTGAACTGAAGCATCAACCTTTATTCCGATAGAAAGTTTTTTTTTTTCAAAAATTCAAGAAGTAGCAGGAAGTCGCAGCAATGAAAGCACAAACTATAACTTACTCATGGTTTCATAACATCTTTTCAGTTTGACAAGCTATAAAAAGCTATCTACAGAGACATTAAAAAGGTCGCTTCGGGAGACTAGCTTTATCTTTGTTAACAATTAATTTCCTGTTTTAAACACAGTTGTTATTTGAGCTTCTTTCAGCTGCAAATAAGTAGTACCTCAGATAATTGCCGTGAAATTTGGCAAAAGAATGATTGTCGGAACTTTAATTATATAATGCAAGACGGCGATTCGATTGTGGGTTCCGTTCATCCGATTATTAATTCAAGTTATTGCTCTTTTAGATTTTCGTTATAAGTCATAATCAGATCAGCAACTGCGATAAGAAGATAAAAAAGTTACATGCATTTTTCATGAGTCAAAGCCATTTTCTTCACCTTGTCATATAGACTAGATTAAAGTTCTAATTTGGTATAAAATAAACATTAAGCCACGTAAATTAAAAATGTTTGCCCAACTTTGATGTGCATGTACAGTTTATTTTCTAGTGTGATTTCCGGGCTACATACATAATGAAACTAGTTTCCAAAGTCGCAGAAATATTTGTGGTTTTCTAATTATTAAAACTCGTAATCAAGATCGCCGACAAAAACGGACCAACATTAACTTGTTAAAAAGCAAGTTTGATTGTTGTAAAATATCATTGTATTTGAAAAGATGTAAAAATATGATAGGTTTTACGAAAAAAGATAAAAATGCGGACATTTTGGATCTTACTCATATATACTAATATAGCTCAGTAATAGTGCTGTATGTAAGACCAGAGTTCGTTTTAGAAACCATTTCACAGCTAGGAAGCGCGTTAAATCTTGTTCCTGGTAATTCAGCAAGTGTTCTGTTTCGTTGTCACGTTGCTTTGTTATGTTGTTGTTTTATAAGCACATGATCTTTTTTTTTTTTACAAGATCTCGTGAGTGTTCCTATATATGGCTGTCTATTGCCTTAGGGAAGCCTCACGTATCGATTCGGCCCACAAGAAACGTCAATTTTACGTTTGGGGGTGCGTAAGTGACGTTTTTCTGTAACACGTCGTGGGAAAATTCAATATTTTTCTAAAAAATCCTGAAGTTTTTGGAAATAGCTTGGATATAGAATACCTTTTGACTTATGTTCATCGGTTAGTTAACCTTGTTTTCTCCAGAACGCGTTCAGTTATATTTTGTTGCTACTTGTATTCTGTCATATGTTATACGATTACTGTTTTTTTAAGACTCGCAGAAGTTTGAGCGACATCAAATTGTTATTGAAGCATTTAAATCGTTATTGAAGCATTTAATGATGAGATTGACTTTAAATTTTAATGGAACTTCATCGAAGACATTTTAAATAAATGTTTTCAGATCACAAAAGAATCGATAAAATATTTTGATGTTTCTAAATTAAAGGGATGGGAAGTGGGGTAGGGGGGTCTCGAGAGAAACGTAAAATTGACATTTCTCGTACATGTGGGCAAAATCGATGTGTGAGGCTTCCCTAAGAGGTCATAATTCTTTAGTTGAAGCTAGATATTGCTATTAAAGGTAACTTTATCTTTAAAATGGTAATATCTACATCTTTTCTTGCACTTTTCTTGCATTGTTTAATTGATATCTGGCTGTGGGCAACAAATGAAGAAATGTCTTGAAGTTGGCTTATTGAAACGTCTATAAGTTTAGATTTTTGTGGTCATTCTCAGTTCAGTTTTGTTGAGTTTTCTACTTTAAGTGAAATTTAATATTGCTAAAGAGTAAAGTAATTCCAATTTCAAAATTGCAATGTTTAACTACATTTTTCCACATTCTTTCATTGCGCAGTTTAGTTACCCACGATGTGGTTGGTCTTAAAGCTCACATGCAACACATTATACTTTAAGGAACTGATGACTTGAAGTGTACAAACGCCGACTTCTGAGCTTAAATTATAGTTTACTTTCCTAAGCTCTGTTTAGACTTTTATTGGTTTACTTGCTTAATCTATTTAATTGATAAATTTTTTTTCCAAATTTCATTTTTTTGGTTTCATCATCAATTAAAGATTTTTTTTAATCAAGTGATTTTTTGACTTTGGGTTGTCGCACTGTCTTTCGGCTTAGTACACTTTATGCGTTTAGTAGCTTGCCTTTCGTAATATTGCCTATCAAAAAGTTCTGAAAACAAAATAAAATCAATGTCCTTTTTAAAACATGTAAGTTTAATTAACAAGACAGCTAATGAGTTGCGGCTTTGGTTGAACTATATACGTATATATAGAAAAATAGCGTTCGATAAATAAATTTCTATTGCTTACCGCATTACTTAAGCCAACGAAAAGCAAAACTTTATTGTCTTCAATTAAAGCCTTCATAGTAATAATAATCAAAAGCCCTGTCTATCAGCGATGATTAGAGGCGTGTTATGCTACTATTAAGGCGCAAATTTAATTTAATTAAACGCTTTTTTTACAAGAAACTTTTTTTGCTCTTGAGTCTCAAAGCTTCTTAAAATTTGACCCGATTTAGCCCTGCAAGTTTCTTAAGGGTTTCTTAATTTCTTAAACACTTCATCCGAGCAACAGACTAAGTAACAACCTTTCATTCCCAATCTTGGCTCCTTTTTGGCTGGGTAAAATGAAATTAAAGAATAAAACACTAAAGAATGGAAAAGTCAACAAATACCTCTTACGGATCGAGCAAACGAGGTTAATAAGATATTTATTATATGGCTTTTTGAAGAAAAACGTTCTGGGACGAACCAACGCGTACGTTTGACGCGCAGCAAAGACATTTTATTGGATAGTAAACTAGCGGTTTCTATCGAAATTCTGAATATTTAGTGTAAAACTTTTGGTAGCGCCATGTTGGAGCACAGGTAACCTAGGCTCATATTGCGTATACAATGATAAATCTTTTACTTCGATGTATATACATGAAATAAAATTTAAAAAAAGAACATTCTTGTGACACTTACTTTCTTTCTTCTTGGAATATTTGGGGCCATTTGTATCCGAAATGTTACTCCAGTTAAGGGAAAGAGCAACATGGTGAATGTGGAAAATGAGATAGAGAAGAGAAAGAGAGAAAGAGAGATGGTAGGAGACTGCTTGCTTTGTCTGACCGAATCGGCCAGCACATTTTCGGCTATAAAATCACCCCGAGCACTTCACTCCACCCCAAACTTGGCAGTCACCTTTCCTGATACTTCAGCTAACTGCGAAAAAAAATTAGAAGAAACACTTTGCTTGAATACGTTACAAAACCTTGATGATTCCCATATATTTGAATCGTGCCAGCTTGCTTGAGTCTTTCGGCCAGGACACAAACGGTTGTTTGCTCCACTGTGTAACCACCCCTTTGCCACAACTTTAATTTTGGTCCTCTCTGGACATGAGAAAAAACTTGCCCCCTCCAATCCCCCTGCAATCTTGTTAACACTATTGTTATGAAGACCGATCAGCAATTATTTTTAATTTAATTTTAATTTTGAACTAGAAAGGCGGTTACATATTCTATTTGAAAGATGGTTGGTGCCTTGGCTAGTCGAGGTGTTCTGTCGAAACGAGCAAGATGGCTACCTACCTTCTCTTTTCTTCTCATCCCGTTCTTCTTTTCTCTCTCTCCCTCGTTTCTTTTCTTTCCCCCTCTTCCTCAACTACTATTATGATTCAAAACTAACTTTCAGATACAAATGGCCCCAAATATTCCCAGATGAAAACATGTAAGTGCCACAAGAATGTTTTTTTTTAAATTTTCTTACATGTATATACATCGAAGTAAAAGATTTATCCTTGTATACGTATACGCATTATGAGCTTGGGCTACCTGTGGTTGGAGGACCTTGACATATCCCTCAACATGGCCGCCATAATTTCAAAGCGTTAATTTAAACATAAAATTGAAACGTGCATTATATATTTCACAATATAAATGTCACTTTTAAGTATTTTTAATAACCAAACGCATAAGTTTGTCGTGAATATATAGATTTTTATGAGTTTTTAAATAGCTTGACTTACGATGTGTGACATAAGTAGCGTCTTGCAAAGCGACGAAGAAAAATAGAGCAAATTTAAAATTTTCATAAAATAATATTGAAATATAACTCTTACCTTTGTTTTCTTAAACATATTAAATAATACAGTTGATAGGATTCAAACTTAAATTGAGACCTATGACGTCACATGAAAACGAAGAATTGGAATGTTACAAAGTTTTTCTCTGCTGAAACCGAGGCTGAACAGCTCAAACTTCATCACTTCACTCAAAACGAGTAACACAAGTTCGATAAATTCTCTCATCACGGCAGGATCGCCAAAAAAAAAATTACGTCTGTTCATAGATCAATAAATAATCTAACCGGAAATGTTTATCTGAGCTCCAAAAATTTAAACTAGGAAAACGGGAGAGCGTGTTACCTCCTCGAAAGAAAGCTATTAAACTGGATTTCTCAGTCGCTGCTTCGTAACCGCGTGATTACGACAAAGTTAAAACAGACACGGGGAGGCACAGTGCAACCCATCACGGTTTATACTTACTCTCCCAAGACCCCAAAGCCCAGCAAAATAACGTTGGTAGCTAGGACGTGGTGTGAACAGCGATTGAGAAATCCAGTTCGCTTTCTTTCGACGAGGTAACACGCTCTCC
>JAOTRI020113927.1:0-12754 GCA_028564885.2 Zoanthus sanctaehelenae | reverse complement strand
GAATATTATGAATATTGTCTAATATTCATATAATCTATCTCACCTTAATTTATTATTATTATTATTGATATTATTATTATTATCTATATATCTGTTTGCCTGTCTCTACAAGTCTGACATATCACACTTAATACTTTAGAAGTCTGATTTTCGAAGCGGCACTCTATCTTAGAAAAAAATTTTAGATTTGGTGGCCAGTGCATGATAATACCTTAAATCACGGTGGCCAGATTGGTGACCACAATAAAGAGTTAGTCGCCATTGGCAACCCCATAGGTCGCAACATCGAACCCTGCTAATCTGTTTGCAGTTGTTTTGGCTATAAAAACGTTCATTTTCATTATCAATGCCTTCTCTTCCAATGTTATGATGTTAGGATGTTACCAAGGTAATCCAAATTATCCGTTTTTTCCAATATTTCCCTACTGATAAAAATCTCACATCTCAATGCTTTTTGTATTTTTCAAATTATACCATACTCTTCCTCTTCTTTTTGCCAGTATAGCAGGCCTATTTTTTACTTTACCTAGAAGTTAAAATTCAATTAAAATAAGATGACTCATGTTTTTAGCATATATTGAAAACAAACCTTGTGATAAAACACAATCTTGCCTTTATATTAACCCTGTCACTTAGGTGGCTATTGATTAGTTTATAAAAATTTAATCCTTTCACTCTCAATCAGTTATCAAAACCCAACTTCTCCTTACATAACATATACAAAATTAAACATCTAGTAATGAGAAAATGAGAATTGATCAAACAAAGCTAACTAATGAAGATTAAAAGCAAAATTCTCTCAAACTTGTTCAATGAAAAGTATGAGCTCAAGTTGGGAGAATTTAACAATATATTTGGGACTGAAAGGGTTAAAATAAAGAAAAACAAAGAAAGCAAAAATTAATATCAGTGACAGTGTAAAATATATTTTTCTCATTGTGTTAAACAGTAAGTAAAAATGTTGTTAACTTGGTTCCTGACTTAAGGTTTAATTTCCCAGTGGATTAAAGTTGCTTGTATTTGTTAAGTTCACCAAGTACATAAATAACATTTCAGATGTTTTATCTTAAAAAGTTTGTTTCTTAAAAGCATAAATAGGCCAGCTGTAAATTTTCTGAAAATATTTGTCAAAAACTGGTGAGTTTTAAATTGTTGTCAATATAAAATGTTTTGATATTTTTTTTATCATGTTGTAAAAATGTTAACAAAATTTTAAAAATTAATATATAAAAATGCTACCTGCTGCCTTCATCAGGAATAACAAAGTACACCTTCAAGCTGCACATCAAAATGTAAATACCTTCTGTTAGCTTGTAATTCACAGTTGTTTGTATATACAGGGGTTTCAATAAAGTTTGAAGTAAGCAGCCAGTTTGAGAAGAGTAGGAGACGGTACTGATAAGGGGCCGCAAAGCCCGTTTTGCTTGGGGGTCTGGGGGCATGCCCCTGCAAAAAAATTTGAAATCTGGAAGTTCTGAAACACTGTTTCCAGCGTTTTCGGCATTAAATTATGTATAAATATAAGACTAGTATGATTTCTTAGCACCAACAAGGTTATTTTGTTTATTTTTACAATCATAATGATATGTTTAATAATTACTTCAATTAAGGCAGAAAGTAGCTGACATCTCTGATTGAAGTAGCCGATGCTCTTCGTCGGACGTCTGTGCTTATTGAAACCCCTGTATATGATAGATTGGAATAGACTGAAAGGATCATGCGATATGCAATCCATACAATTGGTGAGACTGATGATATATCAAAGAGAATATATGGAAACCAAGCTTTTCATTGCTTTTCAAGACAAGCTGTATGTTGAAAAGATCATGTTTATCAAGTATAAACTACTTTCTGGGTTTAAATGAATAAATAGAAGTTTGCAGTGCCCATCTGTTCTGAAAACACATAAAATACTTTTGTTTAAATAATAATTAAAAACATAATTTATGTTCCAGACAAAGCAACCATAGTTTTTCACTAAACTATGGCTACCTAATTACACCTTTCTGGTAACAGTTCATATTGATTGCAGGTGGATCTTTGGCAACATTTCTATTGTCAGGTTTTAAACTAATGCTTTAGCATTCAGATTTTCTTTTACCAAATAAGGCAATTTCACTATAAATTCAGCTCATAAAAAGGAAATCTCTCGTTAACATTATCTGAGGAAACGTTACAAGCAAGCTGAAAGGCTTACTGAATTTTCCAATTATACAAAAATATGATACATGTGATAAAAAAGGTTCAGTCTGTGTTTGTACTGATTGAAACTTTTTTTTAAAGAAAAAATTAATATAGTTGCTCTGTAATGAAATAATTGATTGTAATGATTCTTTGTGTGCACTCAATGTATGCTTAACCATCTGTTGCCCTAGAATTTTTTTTTGATATTTCATTGTCAATAGAATATTATTTTTACTTTAATTAGTAATTGTAATTATTTCAGTGATGCACAATTTTGTATTAATACCATATTTTATGGTTTTTTTGAAGGTTTAATCTGTCAGATTGTTTTTTGACTTTGGATATGCCAAAAGCAGTAAAAGAGGAGTAGCCTATATGATAGTTTTGTTGTCAAAAGCACAAAAATACTAATTTCGAAAAATTCAAACTAAGTATCTTCACCCACAGCTGGTTCTTTTCTTTTAAGTCCAAATACTCCTTGCAATGAATACACTATCTGCCTAAAACATAAAGATAAATTGAAATCTTTTGAATTTCAACAAAATGTCAACAACTGAAAACAACAAGAACGTATTATAATCCAATAAAATATATTTTATTTTTACTTACCTTTGTCATATTTTTTATTGCCAATGATACTAAATTGAAAACGACATACAAACAACTTTGCATCTTTTATCTTAAATTCCTTAAAGTTGTGTGGACATTATTATAAGGGAAAGTTTTGTTACAATTTCTTCCAAAATTAACTAATTGCTTGCTCACTTTAGTCCACCATAGTGAAAATGGCCAAACAGAAAGAATTCAGCCTGTTCAAACCATTTCTCCGACAATATCAGAAAAATGAAGCCAGCAAAAAACAAAAAACAAAGGATGTTTGAGATAAACTATGTTTTAATTTGCACAAAATTTTTGAACTTTGATTTCTCGTCTAGAGTTGTCAATTTCAATTTTGCTTATTTATAACAAAGACTCCCTAGCCTTGAAACTCCCCCTTTAAAACAAGTTAAAGTGGACAGCCTATCATTAAATAATTCCTTTTTATTATTTTCATTTTATGACGTGAACTGTGGTCCATTGTATATATTAAAGTAAGTCAGAATAGAAGTTAAATTGTCAATGAGTAATATTTTTTATTCAGTTGTCTTAGTGCTTGCAGGCTTTTAATGCCTGGGGACAACCGTTAGTTAGACAATTGTGCACCCGGGCAAGCAATGCCTGTATATTTTAGCTGTTGCTGTTGGCTTTACGCTCAGCTTACTGGAGCAGAAATAATAACAAAGCATAGATAAAAGTGAAATATAGCCAAACAGCATTCATAGAGAGAGCAGATGTAGATAAATTTTGCTACTATTAACTGTTCTAAAAACTTTGTCTAAGTTCTTCTGCATTGTGAGTATGAGTATCTGAGTGTGCTGGGATTGTTTATGTTTTTTCTCACTAGAAAAATTATCATTCTTGTCTGTTAGTTTTGCTATCAAAGAAAGATATTGTTGTAGTTTATCCCTTCAAGTTACCTATGCTATTAAAATAAAAATAATTAAATTTAATTTGTTAATTTTCATCAAATAAATACCAGTAAAAGTGAACTTTTTAACTAATAGTTTTATTCTTGGTATTCACACAATCACAAGAGATACAAAAGACAACAGAGATAGCGACCATGTTGGTGTACAAAAGAGAAGAAATAATCAAAATTCTTTGGTTAAGAGAACACCAACATGGCCACCATGACGACAAATGAAAACAAGCAATATTTGTAGTAGATCTCACTTACCAACTTTTTTTAATCAGTATAGAAAAATAACTAGTGGTAAGCTAGTTTGAGCTGCGTCGGTGTATCTAAAGAAACAATTTGGTAATAAAAATGTAAATTCTACACCGTAAAAAAGAAATACTTACTGACGTTTTGGACGTAAAAGGTTTTACTCCGACGAAGGACTAACGTCCGAAACATTAGTAAGTATCTTAAATGTAAATAGTCAGTAGTCATTTTATAGATTTTATTAGTAATTTTATAAAAATTCTTAAATTTATTTTTTATGATTCATATTGTTATTTTTGCTTTTAGTGTTCATTATTAATTTTTGTGACCATACCTGTTAACTAGCAGTTTCAGCTAAGTGTTTGGTCATGTTATTAAAGTTGTATAATAGATTTTACTCAACTGGCCAGTTATCTGAATGGTTCTCAAGGCCCAGAATAAAAAAAATTCATGGTAACATATCAAAAAGAAGTTGATACTAATTTTGTGACTAAAATATGGAAACCAATTTAAAAATGCAACCATTGCATTTTTCAATTGGTTTCCATATTTTAGTTGCAAATGCAGCCATATCAGTTGCAATTTCAAGCCCTGGTTCTGTTCATGATAGAACATGTGTGATAAGTTTTAGATAATTTTTTTTTAATGTGCGTAGTGGAGGCAGGTTGGCATAGAGGTCTCCAGTCATACTTTCTACCTCAATGCCTCATTGAGTGTAGTTGCTTGCCCTGTGAAGATCTAAGCCGTTAATTAAACATTAGCCTCAGGCTAGGATTAATGGGCAACCACATCTTTTGTAATAAATATTTAGCAATTATTCCACGAAATCGAGTTGTACATGAGGCGTGCAGCGCCGAGTTGTCTATTAGCCATGTACGACGAGATTGAGTGGAATAATTGTTTTATTATATCCACATCCACTGGATTCTGAAAAAAAAATACAACAAATGGTCACAAAAACTATTTATAATTAGCCGGCGTGACGGCTGTAAACAAATCGGCAAATAGCAACAGAGACAGTAGAGTTTTGGTAAAAATCTGTCCAAATAATCATTGGAAATTCAAGAAATGTATTCATCCCAAACTTTGTTGCTTTTTTTGTATTCATTGGGGTTCTATTTTCATCTAAGGATTTTATTTCGTCCTCGGTTGGTTGGGCTGATAGCCTAGTAGTAGAGGAACCAATCAGAGCGTGCAATTGCTCATATCCAGTGGGTCTGGATATAATAATAAAGTATGTTCTATAGATAATGTCAAACTTTTTAAGCCGTTTGGAAATTTGCTGTTATCAGTAGATGTATTGTATAGTTTAGTTTTTTATATAACTGAAACACAGTTTGTAATCATATATTATTTTATCTCTGTCAGCCACTATTAGTACAAAAACAAGTGACTTTTATCAAGTTCTTGTTTCTCCCTAAAATTATCTATATTATGTCTTCTAAACCCTTGAGAGAATTTGAATTTTCATACAAAGTCACTTATGTCATTTTTGCACTAAACTCTTAAATTATCTCAAGATAATTGTGTTAATTCCACTTCTATATTGAATGAGGTACAAAGGTGTATAATCCACTGTCGTTTCTCTGGCTGCCAACAAAGAATTAATGGTTTTATTTCTTTTGCCAGGTTCTGACGGAGTCAACTCATCCCAGTCTCCATCAGCTAGCACACCGCGAGCTAGGGAGAAAGAATTGAACACTCCTTATAGAGGTTTGTTTGTAAACGCAAAGTTCATAATTCTTGTATTTTGGTAAAATCCTATGATCCTGAAATTATCGAAATGTTCTGAAACTTCTTAAAAAGTTGTTAAACTTAAATTGAATGAGTTATTTATGATGGGGTTTTTATTTTTGGATGATTTAGAAGTGCTTTAAATAATAACAGATGTTGTTGAGATAAGCAATTTTTTAATTATGATTTTTTCTGTGTTAAAGGCAAATATAAATATTTTGAATATTTTGTTAGTGTTTATCGGTGAATTGTTTACACTAATGAATATTATGTTCTGTTTGTGTAGATTTTTCATTTGTATAGCAAACATGGTATAACCTAAGTTATCATTTTTGCCTTTTGTTTTATCAATGTATGATTTCTTCTTATATTTTATTACTGACAATTTTTAAAATAGTATTCCTAAAATAATTTTATAATTTGTCCACTAAATAAATTATTATATATTCAGGGTTTCATTATAATTTAGGGCCAAGCATTGGGCAAATTGACCGGATGTGAAGGCGACTTTGCCTGGCCGCTTTTAACATCTCAACTAAAAGAACAAAATGAAAATTACTTTCCTTTGCTTTCTTAATGTGTCTTCTTCCTAAGGGACCTGCAGATGGCTGCCCGCTTGTCAAATCCAGATGCCCTTCTGCTCCAAGTTTTAATGAAACCCCCGATATTTATGGAGAAAAAGAATACCATTACCTTTGACTTAAAGATTTGCAACTAGTTTGAATTGAAAATGTAAATCAGAGATGAAACAATAGGTACAGAAATTAAGACATGGAAAAAAAAGTCTGAGCACCAGATTGATGTAGAACACAGAGAGTTGTGGGTTCAAATTCTATCGACAAATTGAGCCTTGCTCATCATCATTTCAACAAGCTCAGTGGTTAGAGCACCCGATTAGAAAACATTGAGTAGTGTGGGCACAAATTACATCTTTGGCTAGGATTTTTTTTTTCTGAGTTCCCCATGACATAAAAATATAAATCAAAATCATAACAAATTATTAGAAAAATAACTAGCGATAAGCTAGTTTGAGCTGCGTCGGTGTTTCTAAAAAACAATTTGGTAATAAAAATGTAAATTCTACACCGTAAAAGAGAAATACTTACTTACGTATTTCTCTTTTACGGTGTAGAATTTACATTTTTATTACCAAATTGTGGTAGGAAAGCAGAGATCTTACCAACTGCGCCAACCACGTCGTTTATGACAGTGACATCTAATTCTCCAACCATGCGTGCCCATAGCACACCACGAGCTATAAGCTAAGCTGCAACTGTTTTAATGCGGCATCACATCCGCCACCTTCAGCTTACATCTGAGATCTCGTACTCGCCAAAGGAAAAGAAAAGAAAAGTTTATTGATTCAATCGTTCTTATCACAGTTGTGCTACACATCGCGACAACACAGCGTTAAGAAGATTTTATCGACAATCTATGGCAGTCGTAATGTAAGCAAGCTGTAAACACGACAACGAATGTCTTCCCGGCTTCGAAAAAAACTTTCTCGATTGTGCTTTCGTCCAACATGCAAAACGTTCTGGAATATTTTATTATTAGAAATGTGAAGGCAAACGAGTGAAACATTGATTGATTTCAAGAATTAACTGATTATCAGAAAAGACACAAACTTTTGTGTGATGATGACATGGTTCATATAATAGATGAGATGGTTAGCTGAATTAAAAAATCACTACTCACAGCTCATATAACACGATTTCTTTTTCCACCAAGTGACTTTATGAAGCATTCTTCGCTAAAATGACCACTACAGAGATTAGAGTTCTTTGTAATTAAATTATTTTTACCTGCAATTCAGTGAGCGACTTCTTGTTTAAAGACATCAATTATGCTACAATAAATCCTTGCATTCGGGTTCAGAGTTTCTATCTGTGCACCATAAGTTATACAGTGTCTCAGCATAGCTTAAGAATCTTGAAAATGAATGCTTTGTGTCATAAAAAATCGAAGGAAAATTAAGACAGCTTTTAAACAAAACATAAGAAAAACTGACCTAATGACTAATTGTCTTGTTTTAATGCTATGCTCAGAGAGATACCATTTGGATTCTCAGAACGTCAGCTGAACTGCGATAAGAGATATTGCTGCACACTGGCACACTGAAGTCGTTTTCATTTGTTCACAGGTGTGAGGTGTAAGAGCTCTCCGTTACTCAATAAACTGATTCAACGTTTTGTTTGCATTAGAAAGCAAATAATTTATAATTAAACTCTATATAAACAATTATTAATTTTATTTAACTTTTATAGCGTTATTTGAAAAAGCATGCTTACGGAAATGCAGTTTCAGCGGACTTATGGGAAGCATTAAGCGAGGTAAGATTGAGACTAACTGAGTGTTTTGAATAACGCATTATTCTATATATTCATTAAGCACGTTATTTAGCAACTAGAAACTGAGTGTTGTGAGTATATCACTCAATTATAGCGGCTTTTAGTGAACAACAACAACAATTTTTATTATTATACATTGGCGTCAAAAGCTCGATTTTGATTGGCTATAAGCGCGCAGCTAATTCTTGTTTGCTCTTTCTCTCATACGTCATACCTGCAGAAAATAGATTTTATATATGTAAAAGTGACGTCATATCTACAGACAATAGTTTTAGGCATGGAGAAGTGACGTCAACTAACACGCTAACCAGAAGTTTGATCAGTTTTGTCATGGCAGAGTGGAAATCACGGTTTGCCACATTATCAGCTCTCTTTTCTTTACAAATACAACTCAAGAATATGTATAATAAAACAATTATTGGATTCGGTTTCCGCATGATAGCGAAAATTATCCAGGGCTCAGTTTGTGTTATCTGCCTCAGCCTTCTGCTTCTGCAGATAACTCAAACTTTGGCCTTGATAATCATCGCTATCATGCTCAACCTCATCCAAAAATTGTTAATTAATTTCTTAATTAAATTGATTAAATACAGATAATTGCTACCGCAGTTAGCAAAAACACTATTCGAGGTAAGAGCAATGCGATTATATATATAAAAACTGGATTTGCATTTGAACCGCTGATCGCATGTATCGTTGTACCGAAATGGTAGTGACATCCTTGATACAGTACGGACTTATATAAAAACTATTGGAATGGATCGTTGAAATGAGAAATCTTGAAAATTCCAAAATGAAACACTTTTTTTTGGGATCAGCCAAAACAAACGTACTGTTAGAAGTTTGGGATCTGGGGTCGAGATGTGCTGCTATAGTATCTCAACTGTTCAAGGGTTCTTGTTGAAATATTTGTATCTACTGCTGTGATTGGTTCAAGTACGTTTGAGTGCAGAGGGCTACATGACATAAAAATAAAAACCAACGGTATTCTTGTCGGATCAGCCTTGCATTTTATTCTGTATATTTGGTTAAAGTACAATACATAATTATTAGCTTGAATGCTATGAATGTTGTTGTGAAAGCACTCATTTTGAATTTGCGTGTTTAAGCAAAGTAAGAACGACGGAAACCCACTTGATGTAAAGACGATTATGGACACTTGGACTCTGCAGATGAACTATCCTTTGATTACTATCAAGAAACCTCAACCTGGGCATTCGCAGGCTCAGGTTATTCAAGAGAGATTCTTGTATGATTCTGATGCAAACATCACTTCAATGCATGCATCTCCATTTGGGTATGTGTCCAGCATCATCCCTTGATATAAGACTTCTTAAAGGCTGCAGAAATCTTTTGCATGTTCACGTGACTCGGGATCAATCTATTAAACATTTGCTTTTCATTTGACTCTATAAATGAGATTCTTTGAAGGGACTGCTGTCACAATTCTGATTTTTTCCAACTGAATCTTGAAAATAGTTTTGTTTGGACTCGATGAGTAATGCAAAAACAACCCTAAGAAAGGTTTTTTTTTACTAAAAGGTTTACCAAAAAGGTGCAAAACGACTAACTGGTTTTTTCTCGTGAGCATGCAAAACTTTTGTTTATATAAGAGTAAAATTGTACATCACTAGCCTCGATGAATTTACTGTCATTTTGCCACGAACATTTGATGCTCACTGAGCGTACTTGTAGAGTTTTCTTTCTAATATGGCAGCTGCCTCTGGTTATAGATGTAAAACTACTTCATGTCATCAAATAAACATGAGTTTGTAAACGTTCTATAATGTAAAACTCTACTAAGAATGCTGTAAATATAGCAAAATAAACTTTCTAGCTTTTTTAACCTAAGCAAACTGTTTATTTATCTTCATATCTTTTAATAGCATAGTTTTGATTAGTCCTAGGCTGTTCGAGCCTATCCTAATTACCTGGTTGATTAGTCCTAGACTGTTGGAGCCTATCCTAATTACCTGGTTGATTAGCTCAGACTGTTCGAGCCTATCCTAATTACCTGGTTGATTAGTCCTAGACTGTTGGAGCCTATCCTAATTACCTGGCTGATTAGTCCTAGACTGTTGGAGCCTATCCTAATTACATGGCTGATTAGTCCTAGACTGTTCGAGCCTATCCTAATTACCTAGCTGATTAGTCCTAGACTGTTCGAGCCTATCCTAATTACCTGGCTGATTAATCCTAGACTGTTGGAGCCTGTCCTAATTACCTGGTTGATTAGCCCTAGACTGTTGGAGCTTATCCTAATTACCTGGTTGAGTAGCCCTAGACTGTTACACTAATTACCTGGTTGCATTATTCTTATTGTTTTAGTTACAAGTGGGTTGTTCCTTTCACTTTTTGCACTGCATCCTCTAAATGTTCAGCTGCTGACGTGGCAAAAAATATTGTGTGGCTAAAGAAGAAAGATGGTAAACGATAATTAAAACATTAAAGAAGATAATCACAACAGTTCTAACTAAACCATAATGAATTGTGTGATAAGTGAAAGATTATCGTAGGACCAATAATTAAAAATTGAAAAAAATATCCTCAGCTTTTAGATTTATTTTAGTTTTGAAGAATCTAAAACCAATCCAAGGAATGCCCTTGGCCAGTTGTTCAAACGCCAATAAGTGCTAACCCGAGGTTAAATATTTTAACCTGTGCCTGTGGTTTCATTACACACCTCACAGAGATAGGTTTGAGCTGTAATTTTTGAATTAAACAACTTTTTCCATGGAAAATATTATAATTCTTTTAGAAGAGCCGTAATCTTTTTCATAGAGAAACAATTTGCTGTAACTGAGTTTGCTTGACCCCGGGTCAAATTTTACCAACCTTAAGAATAACCCAGCCCATACAAACATTAATGTCGGGGGCAGAAGATGAATTATGAATTATGGCCAGATAATGTTTCGGAATAATGAACCATTGGATTTAAAAAAATGGAATGATAGTTACTGGATTCAAAAAATGAAAGAATTATGAATTATGGAATATATAGAAATAGGAATAATGAATTATGGAGAAAAAATACGTCGGAATAATTAATTATGACCTGGTTATCATTCATCTTCTACGCCTAAATTAATGGTTACGAAATCAGAACTAACAAAATCTAAATTGTTAGATAACCAAAAGCTCAGAAAACAAAACCGAGGTCATAAAGTTCGGGTCCGTAATCAATATGAAAAAAATCTGGAATTCAAGATGAATTGAATCTAAGGATTATAAATCCCAGAGCAGCCGACAGTAGTAGCATTTGAACATAAAGGCAATTTAAAGTAGTGGAGTCTGGAATAATAGATAATCCTAGGTAATAAAACCTAGAACTTAATTTAATTGGGAACAATAGAAAGAAAGGAAATCCGGAAATAAAAGTAATGGAATATATAGTGTATAGATTGCAAGAGGCAGTTTGGTGGAATTAAATGATGCAACATTATTTCAATGTTTTACATGGGAGGACGTGTTGTCGCAGTTCATAAGATCTCTGCTTTGCACCCATAAGGTCGATCTCAGCAGTTTGCCGAGATTCGAATATTTGTGTGACCTTCTTTTCCACCTAAGCCAACTCAGCTTTCCATCCTTCCAGGGTAGGTAAATGAGTACCAGCATTTGCCGGGAGCTAACCTGCGATGGATTAGTGTTCCGTCCAGGGGGAGTCAAAGACTCTCATCCGCTTAACACTACGGAAACCGGAGATAAGCGCTGGCCCCATGGGCCACTAGGCTCTTTAAAGGATTTAGCTTAATTGCTTCTCTTTGGAAAGAATACAGATCATACGAAATACTTTTCTGATTTTCCTCATAAAAAAAAAACTTGTTAACCCCAAATTTACAAATCAAACCTGTCTCTTTAAGATTGGAAACAAACTCGAGGACTGAAATGTTAACCCTGGGTTAATGCTAATCAGCTTTGGGCAACTAAGCCTTGGGGTACTTTGTTATTGTACATATTTGTATCATCGTCAACTGGGAGATAAATTGCAATGGAGTACTCTCCCATCAAAGAGGGAGTCAAAGATTCTCACTGCAGGAACTGATGATGAGAACCAGGGCATAGTTGTTCAGTCCTTTCAATAAGCCCTGCCAGCCGACAAAAGCTGTTGGCTACTTGGGAAAATATCTCGAACCATTGTCAGCTACTTTTATGACTTGCAAAATGTTATTATGTGGGAAATCTTCTGAATTCTACTGAACAGGTGTTAACGCTGGCATCTTGCCATCAGCGCTGGCTGGCTACTTCTCTATTCATGGTCTCCTACTGTACTTTCTATTGAAAGGGCTGGTTGTTCAAAAGGTGATTAAGTTTGACCCTGGGTTAAGCAGAAACTCAAAAAGGAATTTCTTCTATAAGAAAAGCTAAATGATTATCTTCGAATACTGTTTGGATTTTTCTAGGAAAAGTCTTGTAAATCCCAAAATTACAACTAACATCTCTCCTTGTAAGATTGGAAATAAAATCATGAGTTAAACATTTAACCCTGGGTTAGGGCTAATTGGGTTTTAACCTTTCACTCCCAATCAGTTATCAACACTCAACTTTTCCCTACATAACAAATACAAAATAAGACATTTGGTAATGAGAAAATGATTGATCAAACAAAGCAAACTACTGAAGATTAAAAGTGAAATTCTCTCAAATGTATATGTTGTAGATAATTTTTTGTCTCAGTTAATTTTGTTTTCTAACTAGTTAATTTTTTTTAACTAGTTAATTA
>JAOTRI020113916.1:0-12755 GCA_028564885.2 Zoanthus sanctaehelenae | reverse complement strand
TCAAGATATATCGCTAATCTCAACACATCATGGTGACCTTCACGGAGGCCGACCGGAACTAAACTGTCAAGATATATCGCTAATCTCAACACATCATGGTGACCTTCACGGAGGCCGACCGGAACTAAACTGTCAAGATATATCGCTAATCTCAACACATCATGGTGACCTTCACGGAGGCCGACCGGAACTAAACTGTCAAGATATATTGCTAACCTCAACACATCATGGTGACCTTCATGGAGGCCAAACGGCTAATTTTTGCCTCCGTGTGGATCATTTAGAACTGCGAAGTTTTTTCATCAAAGTTATATCTTCAATTACCAAAAAGGCTGACAATAAAACTTTTTATTAAGTAAATCATTAGAGACCTTTTGTTCTGACTACAAGAACGAGAACGAAAACGAGATTTTGCGCGCGCGCGCTCTAACCAGCAAACTCGCTATCGAAAGGACGAGACTTCAAACAAAAGTCGTCCTCTTGACAACGAGTTTGCTGGTTAGAGTGCGCTCGCGCGCAAAATCTTATACTCGTACTCGTTCTCTTAGTCGGATCTAAAAGTCTCTAATAACTTGCTGTAACTTTAACTTGACTCTTGCTCTAGGTTCTTGCTATACGTGTAACCAGTTATACAAACATGTTTATTTACGACTGAACTTTTCAATGTTTATTTGTCGTGGTAGAGTATGCGCTGCTTAAGGTAAAAATTGGCGCCAAAAACGCAGTCTTCTCTCGGAAAATTAATTTCCGTCGTGAAGAAATATTCCGGTGGTTAAAGGTGTAAAAAGGTGCGCGCGCAATCAAGATCTTGCAATCAACCTCGCCATGGGATCGGATCTATAAAGGTCTCAAATTAATCCGACGAAAAATGACAGTTCAAAACATTTAACAACTGTTTCGGTAAAAACAAGGACTTTTATTCCAAAATTCAATTTATGAAAAATATTCTTTTGTCCTGCTATCCGATTTAATGACAGTGAAATTTTCAATTCCAGGATGGAAGACTACATTATATTCTCAAGGCGCTCAAACTGCGTAGAGTACAAAGAAGTAAGTTTGGTGCGTTGAATGTCGTTTCTAAACAAAAGTCTGTATCATTTAAGTTTCCCTGCACTTTTAGATAAGACGGCAAAAGTTTAAACAAATTTTTATTCAGCTAAGATACAGTGGCCTCCCATCCCATTCTTCCATTTTGCCAGACGAAAAAGAGCCTTAGCCAATCAAGCGTAAGGTAGTTTCTAAATTTTGATTATTTTTTCATTTTGCAGAACCTAGCCAAGATCAAGACCTGCGAAACAAGGTGCTGGAACTCTTCAACGCGGTTGTATTCGGAGAAAGCGAGGTACAGAAAACTTTAAGAGAAAAATAACTTGCGGTAAACTACCTGTAGTTTAGCTGCGTTAGTGTTTCTAAAAAACAATTTGGTGACAAGAATGTAAATCACACACCATTTAAAAAAAAATTTGCTAACGGTTTGGGACCTTAGTTTGAAATCATTTGAAATGACACACCTGTGAGTGACAACCATGAACCCGAACACCTCGTAAAATATATTCTTCACTCAAGGATAGCCAAAAAAAACAGCCGCCTCTCATCGCGTTCTCGTTACCTCCCCACGTGAGAGACGTCTCTCGGGAACAAGACGAAAGGCAGCTATTTCCTCAAGCTAACTCCAAGATAAACTTCATACTGTATGCTCGAACCTTCGTGTATTATTCTTTATATAATCGAGTTTTTGCAGCGAATGACAGGGCATCAGGATGGGAATGTGCTCATCAGTCGTGCCTCCCACCTCTGTTTGATCCGAGATTGATTCATCTGCTCGGAATGTGGACTGAGATTTGTCGATCTCAATCTGATTTGAGGGATTTTTTCCGGGGTACTCCGGTTTTCCTCCTTCAGCTAAGTCGACTTTCACGCCTAGATCTTAGGCGTCGAGCGATAAAACATTAGCCTCTGCCTAGGAAGAATGGATAACCACTTCCTTCGCAATGAACGTTAAATAAAGTATCATTATTATTATTATTGTTATTATTATTACTAGTATTATTATTATTATTATTATTATTATTATTATCATTATTATTATTATTATTATTGTAACTGAAAGAGCGAAAAGTTTTTGCCAAGGGAAGATTAACTTCAGACGTTGAAGCCAACGTGTATTTGTTGTTATATATATAGATATGAGTGTTTCATAAATAAAAGAAAAACAGAAGAAAACCAAAGGAATCACATCAGCGTTATCGTTACGAGTGATGGTATAGAAAGTATACCACTCGTATCCCGGATGTAGTTTCATATGAAGTCTACGAGTGGTCTATTTTACAGTAAAACACTCATATCTATGTTGTAAAGTTCATTATTTTTATAGGATATTTATTTGTTATCTCTGCAGGTACAAATTGTGCAGAATGTAGTGAATGGCGTGGAGAAACTGTTATCCCTGGAGAAAATGTTGGAAAGAAGACAAAACATCCAGCAGTTTCTTCCCACTATCAACTATAATTCCACTCCATGAGCTGCTTGTTAGCGACAGAATAATTATGTTTACAACATTTATTGTAGGTTGTTGATCATTCTTAAAAAGGTTGTTAACTCTTGGAAATTTTAGAAACAAAAAGTTTGAATGAACTGGAAATAAAACTGTTTCAAATTTATGTTTATCAGCTTTTTTGTCTGATCAACTTAAAACATCGAAAATAGTCATCAAGTTTAATGCGAAATCAAATAAAAAAGCGTTTTTGAATACAAGATTTTTTTGCTATATCCGAATCAGCAAAACCCATTTTTATAAGGCGCTTAAGTCTCGCAGTTTCACATCAGAAGGGTTCTTGAATGTGAGAACATTCAAGAACATTCATTCTTTTCTTAAAAGAATTCATCGCAAAAGCCAAAAGCGTTTAATGGGATGACACCAGTCAAGATGAAACCAGTCAAGATGAAACCATATGTCAGTAAAATTTCTATCCATCGCCACTAAATAGAAATGTATATCAAAAGCTTGTTCCCATAATACAAAAGGAGTCATGAGTGAGAGATGGCATAGACTACACCATCGAAGAAAGCATGTCATCATGTCTTAGAAGGTCTGGGAGTAAACTCAATTGAGAAACTTTGATTGGATTTGGTCAGATGACGCAACACGGCAGATCAACGTGGTGCCTGTTCAGGCATTGATTCTCAGTTGTTTTTGTATTTTTGTTTTTAAAGTTTTGAAAATTGAGAAACAGACAACTGAGAGAAGCTCTATATCACTTGTAAAAAAGACGACAATTCTGTTGCTGTAGCTACATGTAGTCCATCTATTTTTTAACTTTTCAGTATTGCCTTTTTTCTTGGTTTCCGCAGAGCAGAGTACAGTCAGATATATAGTGTACACAAATTGCAAAGAAAGAGTGTGGCTCAACGGGTAACAACGTGAGGTACATTTGACATCAGTCTTGCTTTCAAGTTCAATGAGTATGACTTGTGCTCCAGTACCGCAGAAATCAAATGTGTTTCAATCGCAACTAAAGTTAAAATTCTTTTTTAGATACCCACGCTTGGAGATCGCTAGTAGCAATAACTTTATTACTATGATCTTTTAAAAAATATTGTGGAATTTCCTAGCTCGTATTCAACTATTCTGCCTGTTGCGTAAATCATAACTACATAGTACCTGCACCTGTCAAAAATTGAAGCGTTCCTAAATGTTTATGGAAATCAATGATAACTTTTAATCGTGTAAAACGGAAGAATTTGTTTCGATGTAAAATTGTTTTCTGCCCGTAAATACAGCACTCGCTTTGTTAACGTACACTGAGACTCAGAGAAACTCCTTTAGTGGTATGTGTGCCAATTCAAAACTCAGCCATGCAAATCAAGAGGAATCGAAGATATTGTCAAGCATTCGCTATAAGTTGAGTGATAAAACTTATACGTTCAGTGTGCTCCTTGATGCTTTAAAAAAAAAACTATTTCAACTACAGATATGGAAAAACCGGCATGGGGTATACGGCATGGCGTATCTGCAAGAATAAGGTAAAACATACTAAATGACACGCTACATATTTAAAAAGCGTGGTCAACATGCTATTTTGAAACAATTATAACAAAACTGGAAACTTGACAAAAATGTAAATGGCGTCTTTAATAAAAGAACTGCAACCGGGTGTGGATAAAATTTTAGAGAACTCTTCAAAAAACACTCATTTGACATATTTCTGGACAGTGCGATGACTAGTCTATCAACATTAGCAAATTTTTCAGTGACATCTACAACTAGAGAAAGAAGCCTTATTATCACCGAGTTTTGCATATTCATTTTTATAAACATCATGGCTGTCTTTGGTAACGTTTTAGTTTGTTTAGCTTTTTACAGAAGCCATTCTCTTCGTACAATTACAAACTATTTCATATTGTCACTCGCTTTGAGCGATTTGTCAATGGCTATTTTTGTCATGCCTCTCAAGTCTGCCTCGACGCTGGCAAATCAATGGCTTGCGGGATTTATTGGTTGTAAGGTGGAATACTTCTTTGTAAACATTTCAGCTGGAGTTTCGCCGCTAACTGTGATGCTTTTAGCAGTTAACCGTTATTTCCGTGTCGGTCAGCCTAAGTTGTACGCAGTCGTGTTTTCAACTAGGAGGGCAATCACTATGGCGGCGTCAGCATGGATTCTAACAATTGCTGTCACCATTATGAATGCTTTAGTCTCGGAACTTCGGTTCAAAACGACAACGGTTTTACCAAACTGCTGCATTCAAGTTTATCCCAGCTATACTGTATCTATATTAAGCGTAATTCTACAGAGCATTTACATTGCTATTCCAAGTTTCATAATTATCTTGTGCTACTTAAAAATTTACAAAGCCATTCGTCGCTACAACAAGAAATCGGCAACTGCTTTGCAACGTAGGCGAGCCTCCGCGTACGGCGTTGAAGAAACGAAGATAACACAGGTGTTGACCGTGGTTGTTGTCGGCTTCTACACTTGCTGGCTACCCGTACTTGTTACAAACATTTTAAACTGCTCTCAAGTAATAGGAAAAACAGAATTAAAGTACACTAATTTTTTCATTACTATTCCCATGTTTACCAGCTGTATAATCAACCCCATAATTTATGCAACAATGAATCAGGCTTTCAGAAGAGAATTCAAAAAAATATTCCAACTCTTTTCCTGTGCAACAGCTAAGTTTGAGTTAGTGTAGAAAGACATGTAATCATAAACGTTGTACTTTTATATTGCGCTATTTGTTTACACAAACGTTAAAATGAATGGAAAGTCTATTTGAAAGCGCGTATGCGAAATACTCTGTTGTACTCCGAAAATCAAATATTATCTAAAAATTGTTTCGACGATAGGGTCTTTATTTGTTTCTGAGAAAACACCCGTGTAACACGCAAGATTAAACTTTACTGTACTTGTCCGTAAAAGATATTGCCTCTAGCCTTTAGGTTTGAATTTATGCCAATAAATGTACAAAAAACATATATTCTTAACAACAAATTTACATTTCACTCGCGCTACACATATATATTAATTGTAAATAGCTTGTGAACATAATAAAAGAATAGTTTATTCATATTGGCTGAAGACGAAGTCGTCATGCAGACGTTAAAAATACAATTTAGTAATATATATGTAAATTATGCACCGTATAAAAGAAAGTATACGTTAAAAGATTCTGTTCTCGAACGCATTTCGCTAAATGATAAACAAAACATAACTTGGAATTCATTTTTTATCTAAAATCACGAGGTTTTGATATAATGCATGTTTCAGTTTTTGTTTGTGTTTGAAGCGAAATTTAAAAAAAGTTGAATCTGTAGCAGAAATGTACGCCAACTTACAACTTCTGACATGTCCAGCTTTTATTAAAATATGTTTAACTATGTTTAAAAATGTTTTTTAAAATTACAATGTAACTTCTTTTATAATTTCCTGATTTACATTGGATATATCAGCTAGTTTGGTCATATTGTACGGTGGCACAGAAGTGCCAAACAAAACTTTCTTTTACAAAACAAAACTTTCCTTTTGAAAACAAAACTTTCTTTTGCAAAATAAAACTTTCTTTTTGGAAAACAGAACTTTCTTTTTGAATACAAAACATTCTTTATATACATCAAAAATTTCTGTTTGAAACCAAAACTATATTTTATGAAACAAAACTTTATTTCAAAAATATCTTGAAATGAAACTTTCTTTTTGGAAATAAAACTTTCTGTATTTACAAAGCAAAACTCTCTTTTGCTATAAAACAAAACAAAGCTTCTTATGCGGCCCAGAAGTGCCAAATAAAATACTCTTTTCAAAATGATCCTACTTGTCCTACTGGTCGGCAGTATAACGAACAAAAACAGCTATTGTGCAACTGCTGCGAAAGTGGTGCTGTTATGTTTTGCGAATATTCTGAGAAACATCGATAGAAATTAGCTTCGTTTATTGTCCAGTAATGTGGTGTGGAACTTGATAGAGAAAGAGTAATCACGAATTATTTTGAAAAGGGCTACCACTACGAGAAAATTATTATTTTTCTATCCAAGTTCCATGGCATAAACATCAGTTTAAGAACTTTAAAAAGAAGATTGTAGTCGTATGGTCCGTTCAGTAATGGGATAAACGTATAGGTGAAGGACTCGTGAGAAGAAGAATAATACAAGAGTTTAAAAATGAATTGGCTGTTTATACGGGTATCGCGCAATGTTGCATACACTGAAACTCGATGAGAGCGTTGTGGAACGATTACTTAAAGAAATGGATCCGGAGCGGTGTAGCGAAGAGCCCGGCGTATCACAAGGCGAAACTATGTTTCAACGGGCCCAAACTACTGTTGGTACATTAATTGATGGATATGATAAATTGAAACTGTACGGGTTTCCCATACATGGATGCATAGATGGGTTCAGCAGGAAAATCATATGGTTCAAAATTGCAAAGACCAATAACAACCCAACAATTATTGCCAAGTTGATTTTGCCTGAGGCAGTTACCGAATTTAGAGGTTGCCCCATTTTAGAAGGGTTGTGACTTAAAAGGATACTCCAAAAGTTGGTGATCGAGAAGGGACTGGAATCGAATTTTCCGATGAACACTTCGCGAAAGAAAGTTTGACAGCCGTTTCCAGAAATTTTTTCAATGATTTTGTATTTAGAAGTTAATGACTGCAATGCATACAGATTTGCTGCGCTTGTACAGTATAGGGAACGAACATAGAACACCCCGCAATTAATTGTCGCTAATATATTTCTGTGTTTTTGTGAAGTATTGTATTTTTAGCGTTGGAAGATATTTCTTAAAACATATTTAAATAAGCATCTGAAATCAAAATTGTTGGCTATATATATATGTGTTTTGTCGAACCAATCAATTAGTTACTTCTAAACAAATAAGGCTATACAGCAGAGTACGGTGTGTGCATGGCCGTCAGATTACATATGATATCCTAACTTTATGGTCGTACAGTACATCATAATATTATAATTTAAACAGTTTATCCTTTTTGTGAATAACAAATTTTTAGTGCAAGCATCGTATTTATAAGTTTTAATTGCCTCAATCACTTCTTCAACACGTTTTAAAAAACAGACCGGTTACAATTTGTCAAGATCAATTACTTTATTTATAAATTTATTCGCCGATTTTTTTTCCGCCAAAGCAAAGGTGAGGTGCCAACCATTCGTTCCCGTTCGGAAGATAATTCGATTCCAATCCTCACTCGATCACCTCGTTTTAGAGTATCGTTTTTTAAAGTCACATGCAACCATCGCCATCGGGAGATTACACTGTGTTACTGACATAGAAGGGTACTCACTCTGCACTTTGTTCCAGCAATGATGCCAGCTATTTACCTGTTTTCAAAAGAACTCATTCTGTAGGTATTGAAATTACCTACTTAAGAATTTTCTGCAGTATCATTAATTACAATAAGATAGAAATTTCGAATATAAACACTTCATCCCTTTGCAGTCAAGATTCAATTGTGACTTCTCGTCCACGTGCAAGCGCTTTTGTTATCCAGACAAATGAGTATCCCACAGTTCCTTGTGGCGGCAGCTTGCCACAAAATGCGATGTTCATTTATGTAGCCCAGTGAAAGCTTCAAGAACGCCTTGTTTTAAATATGATACACGCTTGTCAAAAAAGTGTAGCTTTTAGAAAAAGGAACCCGAGCGTCGGTCTTTAATGGAAAGTGGAATGAAACAATAGGGTTATGGTATAGGGATGCGCAGGACAAAAGTATAGCGAATTTGTAAATCTTTAAACTGAATCACTGGAATTTAGTTTTCGCTAAAATTTGTTATGCTTCTGAATTTGTAATTCTATCTTTTTTAAATAGAAATCTTTAAAATTCCTAAAATTAGCTGTCTGGTTAATCTCTTTCCAGAGAATTTGCTAAATTTAGCAACGACTTAAAATAGTAAATTTTAGGAATCTGAGATTTTACACATTTTACGTTGTAAACAACAAACACGCGATGTCTCAGAATTTAAAATCTCAGTTACATATACATCCTACAACAAGAACTGTGTTGAACCAGCTGAAGCACGAGAAACAAGATCCCAAGATGGGTACTGTCAGTCTCTAGGACCATAGGATGAGCTTTTCTTTTTGGGGCACCAAGGATTGGCAGGGTTTTTTTGTGTGTGTGAGAGGAGGGGGGGACAAGGGGAACTCAAGATGGGATCTTTCTTTTGAGGTCCAAAGATAGGCTTTTCAGTATAGGGCCCTAAGATGGGCTTTTTTTTGGCGTCACAAGATGGACTGTGAATTCGTAAGAACCAGAGTATGTTCGCTTTTTTATTTTTTTTTCGGGGGGAGGTGGAGGGGTGCTGAGATATGCTTCTTTAACTAGAAAGCGAAGTTTCCTTTCTTTGTAGGACACTCGAATTTTTTTTTATCTCAGCTTGCCTAGAAATCAATTTTACAAACTCAAGAGGAGGGCATCTCAATATACTTTTTGTAGTAATTGGCACTAGGTCCCAGACTCAAGTTTGATTCCCGACTCTACTAGCTTCCTGATAGACTCAGCTTTCGGTTGTTTCGCGAGATCGATTCAATCTTCTGTTGAATTAACTGGAGGTAACCTGTGTAGATAATGTACCGACTAGGTTGATTCAGACTCTACGGCACCAATAAACTCGACAGAAACTAGAGATATAAGGCGCCAGCTATTTGAACCACTTTCCGGGAAATGGATTTAGATTAACATATAGTGCCAATTTTTACACATTTTTAATAGGCTAAACCTGCTCCCTTATCGCTTGGTGCATGTTGCTTCACAACTGAAGAACACGGACACCTACATGCTTATTGTTTGCTTGCTTCGTTTGTTAAAAATGACACAATTTCCATAATGATTAAGTTTGTGTACACAAACTTATAAAAGTCAGAGATCAAATCCATTTGCATCTTCATGAAATTGTTTGGCGTGTGTTTGCTCAAACACGCATATAGAAGAAATATGTGGAGTTTTAGCATTCAAATTTGGTACTAACTTGTGGCGATGTAAAGAAGACTGATGAATTAGTCTGAAAAGAAAGCCTAGATTTAGCCAAGAGGTGAGTTGACTTTTTTGTCCCGTAAAAACAGGCTAGAAAAGCAGTTTAAGTGTGACAGTTCTATAGAACGTTACCGAATTAACCGACAAACCCTTTAACTTTGTCCTTGGTAAATTTTCCATGTTTTTTGTCACTATTTTTATCCTTGCAGAAGAAACAAAAGAAAAAAATCCTTTTACACAATTTCTTCCTTTCGATATGCCAGTTTCTTAATAATGAAATTTGTGTGGTTGCTTCCTTACCGAATTCAACACTATTATTGAAATATAACATAATTTCTGTCTTTCTACAATTATTGCATTGCATTATTGACATTGTAAACGAAAATGACTCTTTAATACTTTGTTAATTGGTTCTTTAGTGCAATTATTCTTGTAAATTGAATAAAACACCAGTTTTTTAAATGTAATACATCCATTTGAGTTTACAAAGAGTGAGAAGTTAACTACATCTCTAGAGTTATGACCCAAGAATGAATTACATTTTAAGATACTCTAGTAGTGTCGTTATACAAAAGAAAGTATAGTTTTTTGTGACGGCTTGTCAATGGATGTAATAATATTCAAGATACTTGACTGATGGAAGTGTCATTATTACGATTAGCTTTCCAACATATTGTTTTTATATAACTGCAAAATGCGTACAGAAACGGGATTCGGCAAAAGCTCTAAGATGATAAAAACCGACGCAGTATTCTGAATCGGAACCAATTTTGATCTACTGACGCACAAACATTGTCGCGCTATAAAGTTTCGTAGCTTTCAAAAATTGCAGCTTCGTAATTTATATCAACGTTGTAAATCTGTGGCTAGATTGAAATGAAATGCTTATTTGTTAGCCATTCACATGATGAAGAAAAAATGGGTTTAGCAAGTTGTTTTAGTAGTTGATGGGATCAAGTCTTCCGCTCGCTTCCGTTTTGTAAAATCGAAAACGAAAAAGAAAGTCATTAATTGCTTATTATAGTTTGCGCGCAGGTTTTTTATATCAAGCAACAGACTATATTATCAGAAATCTTAAGAAGTCAAAAGTACCGAATGAAATAACCCAATTTAAGATGATCCCTACGGTTAAGGAGACAGTCACTCGGTCACGATCGTTATCATTTCATAAACATCAGTCATTCTATAATTATGCTATCAATCTCCATCGATATCAAAAAATTCATCAAAAGCCAAAATATTGAGTTTCTCTAAAATGTAGCAAAGCACTGGCAAATTTTAAAGCAAAACTCCTAACACGTTTCAAAAGCACTGAAAGATACAAAAAGGCAGAAAGATTTTTGATGCAGAGCTGACTGTAGACACATTGCAGAGCCGTAGCCAGGAATTCATAGTCTCGATCAGGTATTTGACGAGAGGAATTAATAATTTAAGTAGAGTTATGTGCGAGTTTCAACCCACAATAGGATAATAACAACATGTAGCACTTGTAAACGCGAAATAATTTGATGCGTTTACTTCTAAGAAATTACTTTTCTGGTTTATACCGTTAATGTAATCATCATTTCCAAATAGCTTAAGTAAAAACTTTTTAAAAGAACTGCATCAAATGAGTATTGTTATTACGTTTAAAGTATTAAAGCTCGGCTAACAGCTAGTAACTCTTCTGAAAACATAAAACGCGCAGCAAAAACCTTTGAAACGGACAATAAATCCAAAGGTTTTATTTTCTACCATCATATCTAAAAGAAATAACCCTAGCTGTGCCAAGATTTAGTATTTTTAACTTTTTTTTCTCAACGTTCCTGTTTTGAAAAGATGATCCGCGTTAATTGACGCTGTAGGATCCAGAGATAAGTACAGGTTTCAATTTTCTTTTATGCTCCTAATTTTCTGAAAAGGTTTATTTTGCTCAATCGCAATTGATGTGATCACAGGAAACCCAAGCTTAGCGTTAGGTCATTGATGAAAAATCATTGACATTTATACAATATTGATTTGTATAGACTATAAAATATATAACACTATTGAGTTCATGTATACTTCTATTTTGAGCACCCAAACTCAAAGAACCGCCGATTTTCTAATAACCTCTAAATAGCTTCTTTTGGCTCTTAAAACTAAAAGTACAAGCGAGACAAAACGAGATAACAATTTCGGGCAAACAGGTTTTATCTTTGACTTTTGCTTAAAACTGAAGTATAATAATCTCAAATGCGTTATTTCAATCTCATACTCATACTATTAGTACTTTCTAACAGAGAGGCCGAGATGCCCTGGTACGAGGACGATGATCATTGTGATGACAGAAACCATACGTCCAAGAAGCTGCTGACCAGAATATCTGATGACGCGTACTGTCAGAAAGATCAGGTAGTCTTTGGTTATGATCCATATATCTGCTCACTCGATATAAGAATGGGTGAACAGAAAGAAGTGGACTGCGTCAAAGAAAACATTTCTCCCTTCCTACAATGGATCGACCCCGCTTTTCAAATCATCCGTGTAATGAACGAGAGCGCAGATCACTTTACTATTATAGCCAACAGCTTGGTGCAAACAGAAAGAAGCAAAACCCCAAGTTTCTGGAGTCCTGATGGTCAGCGGGTGCTTGATACTCAGTCTATTAGTATTGTACTGTTTTTACGGGAAGATGCCGCTAGCCAACTAACGGCTCAAGCCGCAAGACGTTACTTGACTTCACCACCGTGGAAATTCCACCACAAAATCGAACTTGCAAACCCCAGGGACCTGAGGCCTGTAGCTTGCCAGGAATATTATCAGCTTGCCCCTAGTCTACCACTCTTGGCAGTTTGCTCTGTTCATTATGGCTGCGAGCAGCTAAGATTCAACTTATTCTCGAGAAACTTTGAAGAAATGGTAACTTTTTATTCAGCGATTACCCGGCAAGGAAAAGGAAGTGAGCCGAGCGGGATTTTGCTCATTTCATTTGTACTCGCAACCAGGATTGGTCATCCAGCTCACCCTAAAATTCTCTCCTTACCTTAAACCGCATCTAACCAAAAGCGCCATGCTACGCTTCCAAGTTACTGACGTCAAGCGTTTGCGAGAAAACCTTGTGTTTCCACTGATGCCGACAGGCCAAAAAAACACGTGGCTGACACGTGATCCTGATGATAATATCATTACTATAGAAAGTGAATCTCCATACTCAAAACCACAGCCAAGAGATAATTCGGACAGCGGCGAATGGAGTCGAAGTGAGACGAGTTCGAGTGAGCTTGACACATCGTGGAACAGCAC
>JAOTRI020113905.1:0-12757 GCA_028564885.2 Zoanthus sanctaehelenae | reverse complement strand
ATAATAATAATAATAATAATAATAATAATAATAATAATAATAATAATAATTATTATTATTATTATTATTATTATTATAGCTGTGGGGCAGCACCTTTCTACATGGACAACTCAGCTATATGTAAACAGAACCATAACTTTTTGTTTAGGAGCCATACATTAATTGGAAAACAATTTTAGAGGAATAAAATTTTCAAACATCTCGGAATCATGAAGGTTCATACACGTGATCGCAAAATAGTTAAAGACAAAAATGAAGATGACACCTAAAGCAAGTCGAGAACTTTTAGGGAGTTTCTCTACCACCAGTGAAACCGTTTGCATTCGGTTAAAAATGTTAGCAAATAGTTTTTTTCATTAACATATTCATGTTACTAAACGTTCAACTCCATGATCCATATTTTATCGCTTAAAGGTATTTCTAATACCTGTATAGACAAAAACTAAAGTCAGAGCGATTCCTAAGATTTTTCTCCGAGTAGGTGATCTTAGTTTGACAGTATCACGAAATTCCGTATTTTCACACAAGTTTACATTCCATACGGTCAATTTATCATTAAATTAATGTTTCAATTAGATCAATAGAACTACATCTAATTAGTTATAGATATGTTTACTCTTTGTAAACTCAAACCTATCATTAAGTAAGTAGAATTTCAATATTAATCTTTTATATCTATAGTAGACATTATACTAGCCTGCCTCATATTAGTATTCATTACCACTCGCCGATGACATGTCTACCAAATCCTTTGTAAAAATTGTTAATAATACTTTTATAAGCTGAAACTGATAAATATTTAAAAATATTATCTGTGGATATCCAAATTTCTTAATAATAAGTTACATTTTGATTTACGGAGGAAACGTTCACAGCTAAGTCACGTGAGGGCCAGTGACGTGGAATAGGATGAATGACGTTTTCGAATGACTGATAGGTGCCAAGAACCAGGACTAATGCGCCAACGATCATTAGTAAACAGGCTGCTAACTGCTTTGCATCCGGGGAGTTGGGATGATGGCGAACTCTCAAGTAAAAGGCGGGAGGAAGGATGTAGATAATTAAGGTGTTTCCAATGGCTCCAACAAAGCCCCAAACCATCGCAACCTGAATGAAGACATTCCAGTTAGAGCTCACAAAAATCTTTTTATAAGAGTTCATACAAAAAGGTTCAGGGAATGATTTTAAAAGTGTTAGCTTAAAATATATCATCTGATGATAAAAATGGACTAAAAAATAATTCGAACTCGACACTGGGGACTAGGTCATGTCCTCAGAAGGGGAAGAGAAAACTAGTCGTCCAACTGTAAACGTAAAACTTGTGACTGAACATACATAACTTTAGAAGCAAAAAGGAATATCTTAGTATGAACTTAATCCAATATGGCAAAGTTGCTGGCGTCAAAAAGTCGACCGCGTATCATGATAAATGGCCAAGAGAGCATCACACAGGCCTAATAAGGCCGAGACAGCTGTACTTTGCCGCACATACTCTGGATCACAGTAAAACTACATAGTAACTCTAAATGAATGAAGAACTTTATAACTCACCTGGGGAATGTTGAAGGCAAGAATATAACTTATCAATACAAACACAAATGTCTCAATAACCCAAACTGTGGTGTTGGGGCCTGTCCAAGAGTCATTGGATATGTAGTGCAGACAACGAGTCTTCCAATTAACAGCCTGGACCTTTGGGGAAACTCTGTGTCCCTTCCAAATAAGCTGAAATTAATATGAATAAAGACTGCTGGTAACTACTGCTATAATTAATACACAGTGAAGGCAGCAACAGTTTTGATATAATACAATTTAGCATGGATCCCAGGCTTAGATGAATATAACGAAAGAAATACATGATTCTTTCACCAACGCTAACTGGGATTTATTTATTTTTCCCTACGCTGATGATCATAATAATAATAATAATAATAATATTAATCATAATATTAATCATAATAATAACAATAATAATAATAATATCGATAATTTAAATATTACCTTAATAATAATAATAATAATAATTATAATAAAAATGAATATTATCTAGTTTTTATAAATTCTATTTGTAGGAATTTAGAATTTTAGTAGGATTTTTGATTATTTAATTTAGATTTAAGTAAGAGTTGATGAGATTCTTTAAAGAAATTTCCATTGATTGGTCACGTGGTCTCACGTCCAACACTGTAGTAACCTAACGCATTCATGCATAATCTACTGCCTATAATGATAATAACAATACTTTATTTAAAGTCAATTGCGAAGGAAGTGGTTACCCATTCTTCCTAGCCAGAGGCCAATGTTTAATGGCTTGATGGCTCGGATCTTGGCGTGAAAGTCAGATTGACATCAACAAATCTCAGCCCACATGCCGAGCCCAGGAGTCAATCCCGAGTCGTAGAGGTTCCTGAACCTAACTCCAAGGTAAATTTTTGATATATCAAAATCGGTCTCTTTTAAACGTATTCATGAGTGGGGTGTTCCTGATGTATAACAACCTACATTGTCCAATCAAACAGGTTCGAGCAAGTTTATTTGCAAATAGATGTTCGGTGGATTTCTTAGTCCTACATTTTTAGACATAGAAAGATACCAGTCAATACCGAACAACAATATAAGGCCAGTGAATAAGTTCAGACAAAGAAAATTTAAGAAGAACAGACGAGTTCAAATCACTGCACCAGTCTGTAGTGATTTCCTGGGACTATTCAGTACTGCCTAACGATAATCACATTGATCGGAAAACTTTTGCTTAAATTTTTAATTAAACATTACGAAAATATACTAATTGTATATCCATCTTATAAACATTTGGGAAAATGGCTTACATCGATAATCTGTGTTTCATTATCTGATCTATTATAAGGTAGCCTTGATTTTCACTAAGGCTGTAATTTTAATGGGTCTCGTTCACAAAGAGTTCATTGTAGGGTTAGGGTAAGATTTAATTGTTTATTGTTTCATTTGACTTTGTACTTTTATCCCTTCACGACCAGGTCAAATTTTCACTGTACACTAAAATAAAGACTAATCTGTCATCAATATTTAAAAACGATGTATTGAGCATACCCGGTTTATAGTAGCACGACACGGGAACACAAGCAGAGGAAAGCTCAAAATGAGAGTCAAGGCGAGGCCACAACGTCCAGTCGTGATCAAAGCATCATCAGCTGGGTAATTCTCAGTGATATCTTGTGCAATATACCGACGAAACTGTACGTCAGACAAAAAACAATTACCATGTATTGTTTCCATTAAGAATTTGATATAAGAATCTATTCTTGCTTTTCCGGATTCGGAAATCTACCATAAAGCAAGGAAGCTCAGGAGTCATTCATCCAGTCACCTAGGAGCCAGCACCAAACAGCTTTCTTTATCTAGCGAAACAACTTACAGTTTATCTAGTGACAAATCCAAACCGCTTTATCTAGTGTAGCAACTTGCCGATCATCGATTGAGAGCACCGGCAGAGAGTTTTATCTAGCGAAGCAAGTTCACCTGGTAAAATTACAACTAAACTTGTTTATATATTTATATATCACCTGCCTTCCTTCCCAATTCTATTAACAAGCGTATCAACATAATATCTTGAAACAAGAAAACTTTTAACATTGCTGCTCCAGAGTACAGTGACATTCTGAAACGAAGCAACTACAACACTCAACTAAGATTTGAACCATCTATAACAAATGATAATCCTACACGCAAAAGAAGACGCAAAATTATTTGGTTTAACCCACCATATAAAGCTCGCATTTTCTTACAGCTAATCGACAAACACTTCCCACCGAGTTCAATAAAATTTACAATCTTTTAAACAGACACACTGTACGCGTAGACTCAGTGCAGAAGCTGCAACGAAAATATGAATTTTTTTATCAAGCTACATGACATGTCTATAGTTGATATATGATAGCCAAGCTAATAAGAGAAACGAACACAAGATAATTTGTTGTTCTGTTATTTTTACAAACCTGAAAATATCCGAAGAAACTGACAATGACGTTTATCAAATATGTTAGTACCATGGCAGTGTACAGTATGATTCTCTTGTTGGATCTCGTTTGATACCGGAGTTCGGTGTGCATGGGTAAAATATTAAAATGGCAGCCAAACACAAGTCCAGTGAGGGAAACGGATGTTATAACACCACCAAAGGTTTTTGGCCACAACTTAACAGGATTTTCCGGTTTTTTAAATTTACCTCCCAGATCTGCTTTTATAGAACTGTGGACCACTGCACCAGACAGAAACAGAACGCAGAGAACACTGGCAAACAAAATTAGAAAAAGAAGATAATTTACAGCAATAATCAAATGAATTGCAAGTTCACCTATGGAGTACATACACGCTTCTTAGTAAAAGCCATTGTATTTTGCTGACGGGGTCACTGTTCTTAATTTTGTTAGCGGCTACTTTCAGCCTTAATCTGTTCTTACATTGTTCTTATTCCTGTGTGCAGTTTGAGATAATGAAAAATATTGAAACAAAAAGACAAAACGTTAAAGAACAGTGCCGTAAAACTTTATTATCGTCACTAAATATTCCTGATCTTTTTCGCAGCCTCAGCATGTTCAGCCATTCTACCTGGACAATGATGCTCCATATAAACAAGACCATAACTTTTATATTTATGAGCCATACATTATTTGGAAAACAGTTACAGGATTACATGAATACGTGCATCATTTCAGGCAATAGTAGATACAGTATGAAACGGTGCTTCTGTCTTTCTACTGCGCATATTGCAAACATAAATTACAACATTTTATTTAATTTTCAACTAGAAATATTGTGACATTATTTTATCCTCAGCATGAGCTTGTTATTTAAAAATTGGTCTTAATTTTCAGCCAATCTACGCGTTCTTTTTCTTAAAGTTGTTCTTATGAAAAAAGCGTGAACAGAAAGGCTTATTGGCTGACGGAGATGAAGAAAAGCGAACCAAGCCTTTGCCTGATTTAAAGTTTGTTAATAGAAGGACGTTTGATCAAAAACAGGATTAGAATGGTCAAGACAGCAATCTTGGTTAGGCTTTTATTAGCTGCTTCATGCATTGTGGGACTTCCCATGCCCTTTTGACAACTCTTACTACCCAAAATCTTTTGACAATTGTGTTTAGTACTAGGGCTTATGGAAACAGTAGTAGTGTTTTGAGATAAAGTAGAAACATCAATAACTGGAAACTAAAAACCGAGAAATGAAACTTGATAGAAATTAAATGATAAAACCTACTTTTTCCATATTTAGCACCTCTGTGAATGGCTAGGGGGCTCAACGCATTGGTAACAGCTCTTGGTGAGGTTAACAAGTGCCACCAATGTTCTTCTCATAAATGCCGAGTAATGCCTACCGTCAAACAACAGGCTCAGCTCTGCCACTCAAGTCGCATGTCACACGTCCCTGTCATCATAGCCCCTGGGAATGTTTTGGCAGCCAATTGACAGTGGCGAGAGGCGAGTGTCCGGCGCCTCTAAATAACCAGAACCCGTGTACTAAGGGAAGGAAAACCCCTACAGAAAACCACAGGCCCTCCATGTTGAGGGTTGGGCGTGGGGCTAGCAACCCCACCTCACAAAAAAATTTTTGTGCTACTTAAACGGAAACTAGTACTATTACAAATCAACCTGTTTGGTCAGGTCACAGCGAGAGACAATGAATGACGCCTAAACTGCCAATGAAACTGTTCTCAACAAAAGCGTGTGTGAAGATTGGACAATGGAATGTTAGGACCATGTATGAAACTTGAAAGTGTGCACAGGTAGTGTCCAAAATGCAGAGATTTAACCTTGACATTCTGGGAGTCAGCAAAATGACATGGAATGGATGTGGTATGAGAGACAATCCTCTACTCAGGGAAAACGGACAGAGATGATCATTACGAGCAAGGAGTCGAACTTATATTATCGAGAGGTGCAAATAACAGCCTAATGGAATTAGAGCCTGTTGCAGCTAGAACTATAACTGCCAGAATCAGTTACAAATGGCACAATGTGAGTGTTATTCAATGTTATACACCGACAAATTCAAGTGAGGAAGAGGTAAAAGAAGAGTTTATGAAGAGCTTCAAGCAATAATGGACAAAGTTTCAAATAGAGACATCATTATTGTGATGGGAGATCTATATGAATGCCAAAGTGGGCAATGACAATATCGGGATAGAAAGCGTTATGGGACAGCAAGGTTTTAAGTTCATAATAAATGAGAATGGAGAACTCTTTACCAATTTCTGTGCAGAAAAAGAGTTAGTCATAGGAGGTACGCTGTTCCCTTATAAGGAGTGTAACTAAGTAACATGGGTTTCACCAGATGGGAAAACGCAGAACCAGATTGACCACATCGCCATTAGCAGCAGATGGAAAAGTTCATTACAAGATGTTAGAGTGAAGAGAGGGGCAGATGTGGGCTCCGATCACCATTTGGTTGTAGGCAAGGTAAAGAGCAGAGTAGCAAACCTTGCAAAGAAAAAGGCTGGGAGGATTCGCTATAACACCAAGAAGCTCCGAGATGGCGATGTAAGAGACACTTTTGTTGTTAAACTATGAAGCAGATCTGAGTCCTTATATATTGAAAATTAAGATGGCTTTACAAAGGGAAGAGAGCGAAGCAAATTATGAACCATCAAGCAGAGATAAAATTGAAAAGCAGTGGGGCAAGATCAAAAGTGCTTATCTTGATACGTGTGAAGAGGTGCTTGGAAAAAAGAGACATGAAGGAAGAAGTGGATATCGGAGGAGACATGGAAGAAAATCGACAAGAAGAAAACTACCAAGAATGATGTGAACACTGCTAAAACAAGGAACCAAATGTGGAATGCAAACAGAAAGTACCAGGAGGTAGTCAAGGAAGTAAAGAAAAGTTGTAGGAAGGACAAACGAGATCATGTGAACAATCTCGCAAAGGAAGCAGAGAATGCTGCTAAGAAAGGGGATCTAGGGACATTGTACAATATCACTAAAAGACTGAGTGGAAGGTCACAAAGTGCGAACAAGCCGAATAGAGACATACAGGGAAAATAACTAAGAACATTGAGGAAGAACTGACGCATTGGAAAGAGCACTTTGAACAAGTATTGAAGGATTAGATTTACCAATACGCACGGGAAATATTACAAAGATCGAAATTCGTGATGCCTTGAACAGTCTTAATCCCCTCCCCCCTTCACTGCCCCTCCCCCCTCCCACTAAAAATACTAGCTTTGACCAAGAAACCGTGTGCATCAACTCAAAAGAGATAAATATATGAAATCATGAGTGGATTAATGTCTTACCTTAGAAATGATGTGTATCTAAGAGAGGTCACACTTCGTAGTAATGTAAATGGTGAAATTATGATGACCACAATAGTGAGAACAACTATCCTTTTGGACCAGAATGAATCTTTTCCAAACAATAATGTGAATATTGGATGCAGCTGTAAAGGCATTGAGATATATTTATTATCCTAGTATTTATTTTTTCATAAATATACAAATATTCAATGAAATCTATATGAAAAGAGTTTCTGAGATTCATAGCAACATCCCAACTTGGTCCCCATTTAATAAACCCAACGGATAGGAGACAAACCAGTTGGCTGTTTATAAAGTGTGGTAAGAAGCCCCAGCTAGGATAACCGAAAATATATTTACTGATACAGAAGTCTAAGTTGGGATTGGAACAATGGTTCTCCAAATATTCTATTTAATATTTACAAGTTTTCTCACTGCATTCAACAACTAACTGGAGAGCAGAAAAAGCAAAAACAAAATATATGAGAGCCAATAAAAATATTGGGTGAAAATGAAATTTAAAAATGGCAAAAAAACTACACAAAAATTGCTCAAAAAAGAGTTGGAAAGGACTGAAAAGGCCATGATGGGCCAGTGTCCCATTTCCTCAAAAATCAATGGCCAGGGCTATTTTTGAAATTTATGGGCTATTACCAAGATGAATTAAATGTGCCATTAACTTTTATTGAAACATCCTAATTGTAAACATTTAGTTAAAAATGGACCGTTTTTATTTGACATGTAAGTAATTTGAATTACAGACATGTTTTCAGCAAGTATCATACACTTACATTAGTTTGAATGAAAGTCTGTACTCAAATACACATGCCAGAAAACAACTTTGTCCATGCCGACTGTTCAGTAAAATAAGCTGACTTGTTTTAGTATCAGTAAGGCAATCAACAAATCTATTTGAAGGTGCATGATAATGCTACCTCCTTACAGTTAAAACAATCAAGCTAGCTCTACTGGTAAGGTTTTCTTCTAGCTGCACAGTGCATCAACACTGTCATGGCGACTTTTGAAAACAGGAAATGCACCACAAACAATAGTGAATTGTGTTTAATTTATATTAAAACAATCCCAAAACATGTTCTACCATTGCAGTTAACAGATTGTGATGGAGATCTGTACAGGTTCTGTGTGAATGGTCTGAAACACAAGCAAAATCTAACCCCACTAAAAACATGAGTGCACAATATTTTGAATTTAAGAACCATAAGAGCATAGCACTCGTCCTTTTGAATCCCAGCACAAAGTTAGAAAAATGAAACCTGGTTAAAATCTTTATATAAAAAACCTGTAAGTAGTTGACAGAGGTAGTAATGTCTCAAAAGTCATCCCTTTATGCTAATCCAGAGAAGAACAAGTCAGATGGATAATTAAAGGAAAAATCTTCAAGCAAACCAAAAAAGGTGAAAATTGCTTCAGTGCTATGAGATCATGAGATTAAAGGAATGACGACTTTTGAAATGGGGACATAAAGTCATAACAAAAATGGGAAAATGTAGTGAAAATATACGAAAACAGATTGCTCAGTCATACCTGATCTGTGATGAGAATCCAGTATGCCACAGAACAAAGGAACAACGTGACAATCAATGCAAACTGTGTCAGGAACTTTAAAGAATAGGCAATACTGTTAACTCTAAACAATATACTGAACGTAATCCTTAACAATAATATACTTGTAGGGCAATTATGTCATATCCCAAGCAGTCAGACACATACCCTTATAGTCTGTTATATGACAGATGGGCTTTTTCTGTAGGTGCTTATAAATAATGTGAAAAAGAATGTTATAATTTATCCAGATTAAATAACGATGAGAAATATTTTTAAAACCTTTTTCTGGAATTTTGGTGTTAATTCAAACAGACGTTTCGACTGAAACCATCAGTCTTCATCAGTGAAGTTTGTCACATGATAGAGGGAAGACATATGGGAAAGGGTGGAAGACCCAACCCTGAACAGAAAGGGGGGGCTCCAGTTTTCTCTGTCTCACAGTTGGAACTGGGCCCTCTTCTCTGTTCCTCAACGTTTGTCAAGTGATAGTGTTCTCTATCATGTGGCAAACTTCCCTGATTAAGACTGATGGTTTCAGTTGAAACGTCTGTTTGAATTGACACCAAAATTCCAGAAAAAGGTTTTAAAAATATTTCTCATACTTATATATAAGTATAAAAAGCTAAAAGCTAAATCCTTTCAAGCTTCGTGGCCCATGGAGCCAGCACTTATCTCCGGTTTCTGTAGTGTTAAGCCAATGAAAATTGTGTTCGTATTTTTAATCTGGAAATGTGTATGTTTAGACAATTAACGAAAATATAGAAGCATTCTTACCAAGACTCATAGGTATAAAATTGTTAAAAACGTACACTGATAAAAATATTTAAAATACTAGCTTTTGGAAAATGAGGAAAACTGACAATATATCGAAAGATAAGTGATAAAATTAGGCTAAGCATAAAAATGGATAAAGCTAAACTAGTGTAATACGAATTATTAAATAAAAAAATACTAATTATGATAATATAATTATTACCTTTCCTTTGGAGCCAAATGCCACCTTAGCAACATCTTCTATATTCTTTATTTTTCCCTGGCAATACTTTTTACTGTTTATTATCAAAAATCCACCATGTGTTGATGCCATGAGTGCACAGAGTAAAATCAGTGATGTTATGATAAATCCACCTTGTTCAAATGCAAATGGCAGAGACAAAAGTCCCCCACCAACCATTGTTGAAATCAAGGTAAATATTGATGAGAAAACAGTTCCATGACGATCTTGTTCCAGTGATTTATAAATAAGGGGAGTTGCTTCTGAAGCAGAAACTTTGTTTTCATCTTCTGCTGAATGCTTGTTGATACTATATAAGTAAAGATATGAAAAGAAATTATACTAAATTAAAGTAGAAAGTACATTAAAAGTACAGTAGCAAGTGAAAACCTTAAAATGCTTTAAATTTTGCTGGCAGAATTTTTGAATTTCTCTACCTAGAAATCTTACCTTATTCTTTTCTTTGGCTTACTGTGACATTAATTACATCACAAAGTTTCAATGTAAAAACCAGCCTTTTAAAGTGTATAATATTTTATAACATGGATTTTTTTAAAAATATTTTAAACTTTAATGTATTTTTGATTCTAAACTGAAGATATTTACTGCCAGAAATAACGTCTTGTTGTTTCATAACGGGTGGAAAATGCTGAGTTTTGCCTAAAAAGTGTCCGCCATCCGTCTGCACAGCCAATCCATCACCTATGACAACACATTGTTTTCAACTTTTCTTTGTAGAAGAGAAAAAAACAGTGATGGAGAGTAAAACAACGTAAAATAGTGGAAGATACTGCATGGCGGAGTGCCGAATAAAGATTTAGCTGTCAAAATACCAACAGTACTGATGGCATAAGAATACAAGTTATAAACAATATTACATCATACCCAGAAACCAGACTTCTAACCAGAATGTGGTTAGAATTTTTTTTGAGGACTTAAATAATCAAATTTGTCTTTCTCAAATATTAAATGTAAGAAAATGCGGGAAAAAAAATCATGTCATATGCACTTTAATGTGAACTTCTTTCAATCAGAGATGTCAACCTTTGCATAGTACTTCCTCCCTCCCAAAAAAAGTGATGACCCCTCCCCCCCCAAAAAAAAGTGATGACCCCTCCTTCCCATGCATTAAATCAACCTTCATACCCCCAAATCAACTTGAGCCTGCAGGGAACGATCACACATTTTATGTCATGGATTTTTACTGGTTAACAGAGATTCAATAAGACTGTTTATTATAAATATATGAAACCGTGAATATAAAGAAGGTGTCTGTTAAATAGGTTCCTTCAACATGTAGTTTTGTGGTTAAAAGATTGCTTAACCTTGAAAAGTGCCTGAAGAAACTGCAAAATGTTAGCTTACAGTACTAGTGTCACTCCAAATTAAAGGTTTTAATTTTTAACTTTTAAAAAAGTCACTTTTATTCAATTTAATTGGTTATCCTTATGGGAGACCAGGAGATTTGTTCAGTGTCTGGGACATTCCGACATTATCTGGGAGAGTTGCCATGTATGTTCAATATGTACCCAATCCTAGCCCAGCCATGTGTCCATGCACGTTCTTCTTCTTGATCATTCCTGTCAGGTTTAAAAAGCTGTTTTCCAAAGATCTATATTTATTAGCTGATTCTTTTGGACCATGTGTGAGAACCTTGATAAGCAATGCAAGGTTTCTACTTATTATAATAAGTTTTCAATTGTAACAAAATACTAAAAGTATGTATTTCATACTGAACTTATTGGGACCCTAACTGGGCTTGCACAAAATTTTATATGTTCCCCCCCCCTCCTTTTTATATAAACATGTGATCACTTCAGACTGGTCAAAAAATGAGATATGGCTTGCAAGTTTTCCTTTTATTGCAAACTTTAAGCTGTCCTCCATTACTTTGAATCATATTTATAAGTATAAAACAGTATGGTTGACATATTTCAAGGTCTTAAGCTGAATGAAAATTTACAATTAACTGGACTTTACTCAATTATTGATTATTTAGAACTTTTAAAAAAGACAGTGTCTCGGTGTCCGACAGTCGGATAGGTTTTCAATAAAACTCCGTGTCTGACAGTCGATAAATTTCACAAAATTTATCAAGATATAATCCTTACCCAAACCCTAACCATTACTCCTAACCCTAACAGTGATTTCTGGTTTGGTTTGTACTTCCGATGTTTTAGATTGTTGAGAAATTTATCGACTGTCGGACAAAGAGTTTTATTGAAACCCTATCCGACTGTACACCGAGACACTTCGTTTAAAAAAATTAAATTGTCAGCGATATATTGAAACAGCAATATAATATCAAAAGGCCATACACGAAATCTAGATGGTATTTAAAATATCATAAAAATATGAGCATGATTATTCAAAGTAAAATATCTCAATAATTTGTATGTCCCTCTACATGTATTTTCTAACGAAGACCCAGTTAGTTCAGCTATCTTATGTATTTTAATTTCATCGAGTCACATTTTTTTCACTTTCAGTGTTATAATTTAGTGACACTAATTTAAAATAAGATTCAGAGGTGTATAAAATATCAAAAATAAACTTCAGTCATAAAATTTAATACATTAACTTGCCTTAAACTCGAACAATATTCTCCCGAATACGGATCGTCACTTTCTGAAAGGCTATCCTCCATTGCAGCTTTGTCACAGGCACCCCAGGCGTAATTGTATTTGATTTCGCAATATTTGTTAGTGAATGCACCCGCTTCAAAGGCTCAAGTTACAGTAATCTTCACTGCTACTTAGTACTTGAACAGCCTCGGTATGAAATCCTATGGCGCAAGAGCATTCAGTGTCTATGCTCCCAGACTGTGGAATGACCTTCCACTTTATCTCTGACAATCTTCTTCAGTCTCATGTTTTAAAAAGAATTTAAAAACTTTTTTATTTAAACAATATTACAACTGATTTTTG
>JAOTRI020113904.1:0-23384 GCA_028564885.2 Zoanthus sanctaehelenae | reverse complement strand
ACTTCCGTAAGGGGACATATTAATATCCTCACCCCTCCCTCCCTCCCCACCTCTCTTTCCCTCCCAGTTGAGAATCCCAACTGATATGAGACAAACCAGTTAGCTATTTACAAACTGGTAAATTTGTCCCAAGCTCCACCGAGGACAAATGTATTCAATAGTCTGAGTCAGGGAAGCCTAACCTCAGAGAATCGAACGCGAGTCTTCTGTACTCATAAAGCTGAAGCTAAATCCTTTTACGAGCCTAGTGGCCCATGGAGTCGGCGATTATCTCGGGATAATTATTATGGAACACTAATCCATCGCAGGTTAGCTCCCAGCAGACGCTGGTACTCATATACCTACCCCAGAAGGATAGAAAGCTGAGTTGGCTTAGGTGAAAAAGAAAGTTACACAAATATTCAAATCACGGCAAACTGCCGGGATCGAACTGGGGACCTTGTGACTGGAAAGCAGAGATCTTACCAACTGCGCCAACTATGTCCGTCTGTACTCAAAACTCCAACTCTAATCACAAACCTATGCAGCCTCCATTTACCAGTTTCATTTAGACTGGGATCTTATAGTAACTAATTAAATTTTGTATGCTTAGCAGCCTTCTGATAACTGTATATATTTGAGAATTTTCTTGTCTTCTTTCAAATGTTTGTACCAATATAATTATTTTGTTTTCCCAATTAAATCTGAATACAGCAAATTATTACCAAGAAAGTAATTACCATATAAGAATAAGATAACATTATATGAAAAAGAAATAATAGCCTCACCTGCAGAATTTACAATTAGTCATGAAAAAACTAAATAAATACATTCATAGTTCTGGTTGCCTGGCTCGTTGAGCCCTTACGGTTATTCCAGGCAATCAGTACCTACACTGTACCCATGAATCAACAAACAAATATTATTGTGAACAATTCAAATATGAGGTAAATAAAATTATCTTGTTGTTGTTGTAACACTTTTCTTTCTGCAATTCTTTTATTTGACAAAATAAATGTTTCAAAACAAAGAAAAATATACATTTTTATGTTACATTAAAAAGCAACACAAACTTTAACATGTAAAAAGGGTTTTTAATAAAAATTACAAATCAAGCACAATGAAAACTCTTTATTCAAGAATTTCTCTGGAATCTAATAAAAACGATGTTTTTAAGGAATGCGAGGCCTAGAATGGATATTCCAACATGTCAAGAATTTCTTAGTTTTTCAATGTAGCAATAAGCAAGCCTTTTTTTTATCCAAAAATAAATGAATATTCATTATTTTGGTCTTTCTGTCCAATAAATATAATACCTACTGTATTTCGAATCATATATTTCTACAACTTACTTGATTGGTTCCTAATTCAATATCAGATCTCATCCAAAATCTCACATCAAGATCTTAAAGTTTGATAAAACTTAAAATGAAAAGCCACAACATTTTGAAGTTTTTTGGAAAAAAACACAGGGCTTCTCTTTTTAGGTTTTATTGGTTACCATGAAATTGTACGCCAAAGTTTGCAATCACAATATTTCGAGTCTGCAACACTTCAACTATAAAAGTTTTAACAATTATACTTAAGGGCAACTGAAAACCAGTACATGCTGTAAATTTACGATGGATTAAAATGCCTGTCACCATTTTTTCTAATCCAGTTAGGCTATCTATCCAAATAATTTATCTATACAGATGTCACAATTAACAAAAAGCTGTTTTAAAATCATTAATAAAAGACGTTTTAAAATCAATAATAGTAAATTTCTGTTTTGTTTGTTTGCATTGTTCTTTCAGTGATTCTTAAACCAAAGACCCTAATATTTTTTGGGCCTGGGTTAAAACATTGCTCTGCTCTGCAAGGGATGGGGGAGGGGAGGGGGGGGGGGGGCGCCGGCATAAGAAAAACTGAAAACTTAAGTTTTTTTTACCAATATCTAACCTCTAGCAAAAGGGATAATTTTATAAAGGAAAACCATCAAATTTACTTTGAGCAAGACGGAGAGTGGGAGTGGGAGAGATTGCTAGCAGAGTGTGGTAAATCCGGCCACCCTTGTTTACGGGGATAAAACCAGATCAAAACTGGATTGATGATGATGATGAGTATAATCATGCATCTTCTAAAACTCAAAAACACAAGAAAAAAATAACATTGCAAAATTGAAGAAAACACTAGGTTCTCTTTTGGGGGAGTGAACAGCAATTATTTAGAAGCAAAGAAAGAATAAAAAATTCTTTAAAATGGAATACTGTATAAACATTTCTGAACTAAGAATACTGGACTTTGGTAAAAGTGATTGACACAATTAACAAGAATATATGATTATGAGATGGGCAGCACTTGGCACTCGGGAAGATTCAACATTTTCATAAATCAACAAAACAATAAATACTTGTAACTGTTAAATTGTTTACTGTGATCATTTTCAAGTTGTTTTCAAACTGAATACAAAAATTATAAAACAAGGAAAAATAAGTGACTTACCATTTTGTCTCGAATTACTGACACATGATGCCATTTTCCATCAGAAATGAAGTTTTCACTCTCCACTGTAACAGTACCATCACCAAGATTGAATAACAATCGAAGTTTTCCATCAATGATTTCCAAAGCTAGAAAGTCAGGAGGATTGACAGCATCTGTACTATGATCTCGGTTATACAATAAAAGTCCTCTGGTGCTTGTTGTTGCAAATTCTAATGTGATATTATTGAATGTCCCTCTCCTCAAACTTTCAAGAGTTGGTAATAGCATGTGTGAAACTGGAGAAAACCCAAGGCTAGGATACTGGCACATGGATCCACGCCCACCGAAATCACATTGACACTTAAAAGCTGTCTGGAGATCTATACAGGTGGAGTTGTACATACATGGGTTGGAGGCACAGTAATTTATATTGGTCTCGCAGTTTTTACCTGTGTATCCTTTTTGACAACTACATCTATAACCCCCTATACTATTAGTACATGTCCCCCCTGACAGACATGGCTTGAGTGAACATTCATTGATATCTGTGGAACAATGTGAATCTGTGAAACCTGGTGCACAAGTACAGACATAATCTGATATCATGTCTTGACAAGTTCCACCATTGTGACAAGGATTTGGTTTGCAGTCGTTAACATTCTCTTCACATTTTTCACCACCATAACCCAACTTGCACCTACAGCCGCTTTTCCATTCATAGTTAGCAGACTGAAATATAACAGGGTCTGACACCAGCAGAACCTCAGTACCAAGGGGAATGAGGTTACTAAAACATTCCCCACCATTCTTACAAGGGTTGTGGTCTGAACATGGGGTGTAGTCAATATGCTTAATGCTGAGTCGAGTGGAGCCTTCTAGCTGTGCTTTATTTTTTGTGATAAGATCTGCAACATTTCCTCGTTCGTCATACACATTTTTGTTTTCTTCGAGTACTCCAATCAGAACATCCACTGCATTACTATCTGAAGCTCTGATGCTTGATAAATGGGGCTGGTATCCTGGTTTTAACAAACCTGCAATGGCATTCAGAAAACTTTTGTAAAACTTTTCCAGGAATTCGGAAGGAATAACATTTTGTAGGCGAATTGCAATACTGCCGGAGATAGTTGCCTGAGTGTACTTTAAAAATTTCACTATAACTTCATACACCACAGAAGCTTTTCCATCATTACCAGTAACTTGAAGGACAAAGGGGACATATTGAGCATTGAACTGTGTTGAGTGGAGATCACAACTGTCCTTCGCAAAACTAAAACGTTTATTGACATTGCTTGTAAGTTTGCAACTCATGGTATTTGTGATGTCTTTGTCAACAGGTTGCACATTGGAAATAATGCCCCCATCAAACTTACCATTGTACAAGTTTAAAATCACAGTCCGAGTTTCGTTTTCAGGAGGATTATCATTCACATCTTTAACTTTTATCAAACATGGTGATACAGCAGATAGCTTTGGAGAGCCGTTGTCATATATTCTAAAAGACAGGACATAGGATGCTCTTTCCTCCCGGTTCAACCTTGCAGTTGTTCTTATTTGGCCTGAATTTGCATCCACAACAAATTTTCCATAATCAGTCCCTTCAATTGCAAAATTAAACGGACCTCGATTGGGATCAACATCTTTGTCAATAGGTCTAAGAATGAACACTTCACTTCCTAAAAGGCTGTTTTCTAGGATATGTCCAGAACAGTTTGACGCAAGGTAAGGTGGGTTATCATTGACATCAATTAGTGAAACAATAACCACTGCAGTACCAGTCATAGGCGGTTGTCCAGTGTCTTGTGCAGTCACTTTGAGATGGTAGACAGAAGTATTCTCTCGATCCAACTTGGCTGCAGTAGTTATTATCCCAGACTTTGAATCAATATGAAATACTGATGTTTCATCTCCTTTTGAAATTCCATAGTTTATGATAATATCCTCTGAATCATCATCCACAGCTGTGACATTTGCCACAAAAGCCCCATTCTCCACTTCCTCACTCACACTCGCCAGATACTCCTTCTTCAGGAAATGTGGTGGATCATTTGCATCTGTTACATTGATGACAATTTCTGCAAGATCACTTGTGTTGAAGCTGGCAGCACTAGGCAACAAATTCTTGGCCATCACTTGCAAGGTCACAAGTTTGGCAGTTTCACTATCCAACTTCCCTGAAACACTCAGGACACCAGTGAATTGGTCAAGTTGAAAACCTTGATAATTACTGGACCCTAAAAGGTAATAAGCAACAACGCCATCAGGGCCATCATCTCCATCAACAGCAGTCACTTGAGTCACGGATTGGCCAAGAGGTGCATTCTCTACTATAGTCGCTGTGTAGTGGTCACTGGTGAACCTTGGTACAAACTCATTCTTCCCAGTAATTTCAATAAATATCTTTGCTGGTTGCTGTGATGTCAGACTGGGATTTCCACTGTCTGTGGCACCTGCTGTCAGGACATACATCTTCTTGTCTTCATAATCAAACACAGTTTCAGTTGTAATTATTCCAGTATTAGCATCAATATTAAAATCTCTTAAATCACCTCCAGTTAGACTGAAAGAAACTTTGTTATTTCCAGGCCCATCTCTGTCTGTTGCTAGCAAAGTACACACAAAACTCCCTGACTTTGAATTTTCAGCCAAAGTGGGTCGGTAAATGAGTGGAGTAAATACAGGTGGATTGTCATTATAGTCTGTCAATGTAATTTTCACTCTAACAAAACTTGATCTTGAAATTTTTCCACCATCTTCTGCTGACACATTTAGATTGTATTCATCACCAAACTCATAGTCTAAGGCTTTGGCATTATAAACTGTCCCATTTTTTGTGCCAACTGCAAAGAAACCTGCTGAATTTCCATTAACTATTTTATATGACACTTCCCCATTTGTACCAGAGTCATTGTCCACTGCAGTTACCTTAACAACACTACTTCCTATTGGCAGATTTTCACTAACAGTTTTAATATAAATGTTTCCACCATTGGTAAAAATAGGTGCATAATTATTTTTGTCAACTGTCTCAATGTAAATATTAGTAAAAATTTCCTGACTTGGTTTACCTAGGTCAAATGCTTTCACTCTGAGATGGAATACACTGGATTTGTCGCTTTGGTGCAGGTATGAACGAATGGATATTTCTCCTGTATCATTAGCAATAGCAAACTTCTGAGTTCCATTTCCTGACACTGCCATATACCGCACCACAGCATTTTCCCCAAAGTCTTTGTTATCTTTAGCTGTGACTTTCATTACACTTGTTCCACCAAGAGTGGGAACAACAATTATTGAATAATAACTTGATTTTGTAAACACTGGAGCATGATCATTTGCATCTATAACTTGAATGATGACAGATGCATTAGTAGTTTGAAAAGGACTATAAATATTTATTGCCTCAACAGTTAAGTTGAAAACATTGGAATTGACTTGTGCAGATGGTTGTTGATACTTTAAAACTTTTGTAAGCGATAACATTCCAGTTTTCCTATTGATCTCAAAGCTGTCACCAGAGTAAACAAGTGAATATGAAATTTTTGCATTTGATCCAATGTCTCTGTCTTGGGCGGTGATATTTAAGATGGGGGTTCCAACTGGTAAAAGTTCAAAAACATTGCGAATGAAGGGATCTTCTAAAAATTCTGGTGGATTGTCATTGACATCCAGTACTTCCACTTTCAACATCATAGTTGTCACATGAACTGAATCATTTGCCAAAATTCTTAACAGGAATGAATCATTTGTTTCTCTATTCAAATCTTTATTCAAAGTTATTTCTCCACTGTCTGAATTTATTGCAAAGTGTCCACCTTTATTTGGGTCTGGTAAAACAGAATACTTGATACAAGCATTTTTGGGCTCATCTTCATCATTTGCACTAACAGTTGTAACGATGGATCCGATTGAAGCATTCTCCCACACTGTAACAGCTTGGTGATTTTCAAACACTGGTGCATGATCATTGATATCTACAACTTCTATTACGACAATGGCTTCACTTTTCATTGATTTCTTTTTGACATTATCAGCCTGCACTTTTAATTTATATGCTGCTGTCTTCTCCCGATTTAATTTTATTCGAGTATAAAGGCATCCTGAAGTGTTATCAATCTCAAAAGCATCATTAGATGGACTGCTCTCAAGAATGCTGTATTCAACCTTTGCATTTATTCCAGAATCTGCATCTGCTGCATGTATACAAGTAACATTAGCTGGTGGTGAAAGTTCCTCTGTAATTGTAACGTAAAACACATCTTTATCGAACTTGGGGACATTATCATTTTCATCAATCAAAAATACATGGACAATGACATATTCTGCCCTAAATGGGTCACTGCTGTCCTTGGCACCAATCACAAGAGTATAATTATGTACAACTTCATAGTTTAATGGTTTGGCGACACTGATGTCACCATGAACTTTGTCTACACTGAAAACTTCTCCCTCATTTCCAGCAGCTATGAAATACCTTAGGTGGCCAGTCGCATTAACTTTGAGCAATTTTGTACCAACAGCAGCCAGTTCTGATATTGTCAATTCCTGATCACCATGAAGAAATGAAGGGAAAGAACCCTGTGAAATAATAAATATTTCAACAGATGTTGTGGTGCTTTGATGAGGAGCATTCTTATTGGTTGCTGTGACAGTTAATGTGTAATCTAATGGGCTCGCTGGAACAGTTGATGACACGGTGATTATCCCTGATGTACTACCAATACTGAAAACTGGTGTCATGCCAGCCGTGATAATATACTCTGACTGAGCATTGTGGCCAATGTCATCATCCACCGCAGATGTAACTGTTATAAAAGATCCAGGTGTGGCACCAGCTGCAACTGTTGCTTTATATAAACTCTTCTTGAACACTGGGTCATGGTCATTCTCATCACCAACAATAACAGTCACAACTGCAGATCCCTCCCGTTGTGGAATACCTTCGTCAGTTACTTTCACTTGTAAATGATAGCTGTTAACTTGCTCTCGGTCTAACGTTACAGTAGCAACAAGAACACCACTTGACGGGTCAATCTTAAATCTTCCATAGCTGTTCACTAAGGCATAAGTTAGTTTTGCATTGTTACCCTCGTCCTTGTCTGTGGCATTGACTTGAATGACAAATGTGTTTTCTGGAGAATTCTCAAACACTACGGCCTGAAGCTTATCTGGGATAACAATTGGGTAATTATCATTTTCATCTTGAACTTTAATTATGACTTCAGCTTCACTGAACATAGAGGGTGCAATACTATCTTGTGCCCTGACTCTGATTTTGTAAATTGCTTTTTTTTCTCTGTCCAATGGGGAGTTCAAAGATATAATTCCAGTCTCTGATCCAATAGTAAATAGCCCAGCATGTCCACCATGGACAATGCTATAAATAACATTTCCACCAATACCTTTATCTTTATCAGTTGCTACAACTGTTATGAAATTGTGAACAGTTGCACTTTCGTTAACGTAAGCAATGTAGGAGCTGTGATTAAACATTGGTGCATGATCATTGACATCCTGAAGCACAATTAACACAGATGTAAAAGTTAACTTCTCAGGGATTCCTTGGTCATATGCTTGAACCTTCAAATCATACTTTGCCTTCTGCTCATAATTAAGCAATTTTACTGTCTGTAACAAGCCTGTTTTAGGGTCTATTTCAAAGACATCATTGTCATTGCCTGCAACGATGCTGAATTGCACTACAGCATTTTCCCCTTCATCTTCATCTGTAGCTATCAAGTGAAGCAGTGAGGTGCCAATGGTGGCATTTTCAAAAATGTTAACAATGCCAGCATGCTGCAGGAACACTGGGGCATGGTCATTGTAATCAAGTACAATAATCTGTAATTCGATTTGTGCAGACAATGCTGGTTTGCCATGGTCAGTAGCAATAACATAAACAATGTACTTAGGTTTCATTTCTCTGTCTAAGGAACCAGTGACTTTCAAAATTCCATCCTTTTGACCCAAAGCAAATGGAGCAGTAGAGTCAAGCTTTCTGAGACTAAAAACTATTTCACTGTTAACACCTTCATCTCTGTCAACTACATTAATAGTAGTAACTGGATAACCAGTTCTTGCATTCTCTGAAACATAAGTCACGTTGCTTGAAGTGAAGTAAGGCCTGTTATCATTAACATCAGTAATATTGATAATTAACTGTGTTTTGGCAGTCAGTCGCTCAGACTTTAGTACTGCTTGATCTGTCGCTAGTATTTCTAACCAATAAGCACTCTTTTCTTCCCTGTCTAATGTCTTTGTATTAACTACAGTGCCATTTGAAAGGATTTTAAACACATTTGCACCATCGATTGAGCTGATTGCATATTTGATGTCTCCATTTACACCAGAGTCACTGTCAACTGCAGTTACAGATATGACTGACGTGTGTAAATGCACATCTTCCGGAACAGTAACTTCATATATTTTTTTTGCAAACCTAGGAGGGTTGTCATTTTTATCCAAAATGTTTACATACACCAGCACTGTTGAATTGAAGGAAGGGACATCAACATCCACTGCAATCACAGTCAAAACATAATATGGTACTTTCTCATGATCAACCATACTAAGTAACTCAAGGTTTCCAGTTGAAGGTTCAACACTAAAAGTATTTCTATCCTCACCAATGATATAATATGAAACTTGTGCATTTATACCTTCATCAGAGTCTAATGCCTTCACAGAGCCAATTGATGTGCCAAACTTAGAATCTTCAAAAATATTAAAAGTATAAAAAGGTTTTTCAAAGACTGGCTTATTGTCATTGACATCTGTGACAACAACTTTTACCGTACTTGATGAAAGTTTTTGTATGCTTCCAGAATCCTTTGCTGTGACATTTAAATAATAAATGTCCATTCTTTCTCGGTCCAGTTTTTCTCTGGTGTAAATATAACCAGTAACTTGGTCTATCCTAAATGTATTGTCCCCATTTCCATCACTGATTCCAAAGTGAATAATACCATTATCTCCCAAGTCAGGGTCAGTAGCAACCACTTTGCCAATATACGAACCAATCACTGCATTTTCCATAACATCCAGAGTGTACAAAGGTTTAGAGAATGTTGGGACATTATCATTCTGATCCAAAATTGTAACAAGCACCTGAACTCTGCTGGTCTTGGGATCTGAGCCCTTTGTATCCACAGCATAAACATCGAGCTCAAACGCTGAGCCCCGTGGGCCTTCTCGATCAATTTTAGTTGCAGTACTTATCACACCAGTGTTCTCATTTATATTAAAGGAATTACCACTGTTGTCTTTTGTGATAAAATACTTGAGTCCACTGCCGCTAGCTGATACATGTACAACTGTGGAACCTACTTTAATATTCTCTAACAATGTGGTGTTATATATTGAATGTGAGAATATGGGACCACCACCAATAGAACCTCTCCTGAAAACTGTTATCTTCTGTGATGAACTTTGTTGAGGTTTGCCACCGTCAGATGCTTCCACCATCAACTCATAAAGAAGACTTGACATATGTGATTTAAGTTTTAATGTACCAGAATTAGGATTAAGTTCAAATGTTGTATTTTCCCCAAAAAGTTGATAACTGACATGGCCATTCTCTCCTGAGTCTAAATCTTCTGCAGATAAAGTCATAATTGTTGTTCCTAAAGCAGTTCCATCAGGAACAGCTGTTGCTGGTGAAGACACAAATCTTGGACTATTATCATTGATGTCTTGAACTATAACCTTAACTATCTTGGTCGATGTAAGCCTATCTGATTCAGGTACAGCCAAGTCAGATGCTTGAATTCTAAGCTCAAATTCTGAAATTTCTTCATAGTCAAGCTCTTTGGAAGTTCTAATAAAACATCTTGACTGGTCAATATTAAAAAATTTCTTGACTGACAGGAGTGTATATACAATTTTGGCATTTTCCCTACTGTCTCTGTCTGTAGCTACACAATGGCCAATCAATGATCCGACAGTTATATTTTCTGTTACACTGATGTTTCTTGGTTCAAAGTCAAAAACAGGTGGATTATCATTACTGTCTAAAACATTAATCTTGACTTGTGTGACAGCCATCTTTCTGGGAATTCCTCTGTCTTCTGCTGTGATGTTAAGGGAGTACTGCTGCACTGATTCATAGTCTAGTTTCTTAGATAATGTTAGAGCACCACTTACATGGTTGATAACAAACATTGCTTCTAGATTCCCAGACACTATTGTGTACACTATCTGTGCATTGGTACCAACATCCCTGTCCACTGATGAAACACTTATCACCTCTTTTCCAACTGTGAATGCTTCTGACACATTAGCAATGTAAATTTTCTCTTTGAATTCTGGACCATTGTCATTCACATCACCAACAGTTATTTTAATTACTGCACTTGAAAACAAAGAAATATCTGCCACATCAGTGCACTTGATGGTAAGATTATACATTTCAAGAATTTCTCTATCCATTGTATCATTAAGGATTAAATCTCCTGTTTGGGGTGAAATAACAAATTTTCCAATGCCAGTTCCACTAGTAAGTGAGAAATTAAATTTTCCGTTTGTTCCCTCATCTGGATCATGAGCAATGATTCTGTAAATAACCGATTGTGGTGGGACATCCTCATTAACTGTTACATGATATAAATGTTTACTAAACCTTGGTGCATTATCATTTTCATCAATAATACTAATTATCACAATAGCCCTGTCTTTCTTCAAAGTTGTGTCATTGTAGAATGCTTCAACTTGAATAATCAACTCATTTTGCCCTGTGTATGATTTCACTTGTTCACGATCAATTACTTTACTGGTGCTGATCACTCCACTGAATTTATCAATGCCAAAGTTTGGACTGTTACTTGTAATTAAAAACTCAATCTCTGATGATCTTGATGGGTTTGGAGTATTGGCAGTGAGACGACCAACCAAACTTCCAGGTGGTTTGTTTTCAGAAACAGCAAATCTAAAAGTGTTATTTGTAAACAATATCCTATGTTCATTTGAGTTAACGACAAAAATGGTGAATGGGACAGTTGCTTTGAGAGGTGGGTTTCCATGATCTGTAGCTACAACTGTCACAACATAGGAGCCCTGACTAGCCTGTTGTAAGGATTTTTTGATGTACATCATGCCCCCTGGAAATATTTCAAATAACCCCTCTTCATTTCCAACAGCAAGTAAACTGTAAGTAATTTGGCCGTTCTCTCCTGCATCATGATCTACAGCACTTATTAGATAAAAACGATAACCAAGAGGGAGATTTGCTGGAATGTGTGTTGCAAATGTACTTGATCGGAAGAGTGGGGCATGATTTGTTTCAATAATTACCTTGACAACCTGGCTGGAATAAAGTGGAGGTGACCCTCCATCAGTTGCCAATACATGTACAACATAAACGTGTTTATTCTCTGTTAGTTTCTTAGCCAATGATATAATTCCTGATGTTGAGTTAATGATGAAATTGTCTTTTCCGGCGGTTAACTGATATTGCACAAATCCATTTTTACCAAGGTCATTATCCACTGCTATTGCTTGGTAGATATTTGTGCCAATGTCCCAATTTTCATCAACTTTTATTTCAACACTTGACACAGCAAACTTAGGAACAACATCATTTTTATCAAGCACCTTGACATTTACAATACAGGACAACGACAAAGGTTTAACAGTCCCTACTTTGGCACGAACAGCTAATGTGTAAAATGACTTGACTTCCCTATCAATTGCTCCGTCAACTGCCATAATTCCACCAAACTGGTCAACAATAAAAAAACCAGAGGGATCGCCAGAGATAATTGAATATGAAACATTTGCAGAATCCTTTGTTGATGCTTTAACCAAGCCAATCACAGTCCCCTTGGGTAGGTTCTCATAAATAGAGAAGTTATACACATTATGCTGAAATACAGGTAGGCTGTCTGAACTCTGTAGAATATTTATATCAACAACTGCTAGCTGTTGTGATGTTCTTCCTCCACCATCTGAAGCACTGACTTTCAACTCATAAAATCCTACGAGTGAATGATTCCATGGTTTTACACTGTTTATTACTCCACTTGTTTTGTTAATGTTAAAGTAATTATTGTCATTTCCTGTTACAATATTGTAAAATATCATACCATTGACACCAATATCACTGTCTGTAGCCATTACTTGAGCAAGTTCTCTACCTGATTCATTCTGAAACAAACTAGCAATGTATACAAGAGGATAAAATCTGGGATCATTGTCATTCACATCTTCAAGTATCAAATGCACAGTTGTTCTTGACAATAACTGGGGTTTACCAGAATCCTTAGCTATTATTTGAATGTCATAAAAGCTTGAAACTTCTCGATCTAGTTCTACTTTTGTTTTCAGAATACCAGAATAATTTGTAATTGTAAATAAGCGATCAAGATCAGTTGAAGAAGATTCAATAGAATATGTCACCTTTCCATTTTTTCCAGAATCTTTGTCAGAAGCAAATAACTGTAAAATGGTTGAGCCTTGGGTAGCATTTTCATAAATGGTTTTGTAATAAACACTGTGGCTAAACACTGGTGAATTGTCATTCGCATCATCAATATCCACAATTACTTGAACAGTCCCATTTAAAGCTGGTTGTCCACGATCTTTAGCCATTATGTTTAAAGTGATCTGTGATGTATTTTCCCTATCCAGTAATTTGGCAGTTGTAACAAGACCAAGAAATGGGTCAATTGCAAACCAGCCATATTTATTGCCACTTACAAATGAATATGTGATCTGAGAGTTCATTCCAATATCTTTATCAGTGGCATTTAGTGACAGAACAAAACTTCCAATTTGTTCTTCTTCATTAATTGAGGTTGTTATAACAGGTTCTGAAAAGAATGGAGCATTATCATTAATATCTTGTACAATAACAATTAATTTGTATTCTGTTCTTTTTACAGGAGTTCCATTGTCACTGGCTTCAAGAATCAAATCATAAACCGGAACAGTTTCTCTGTCAAGGTTTCCAGAAACTGCAATTAAAAAAAAACTTGTTGACATTGAGGAAATTTGAAATTTCCCAAGTTCATTTCCTTTAAGAAATTTGAGATTGATTTTTCCATTAACCAAATTATCCTTATCACTAACTGAAACAACTGCAACACGAGTATTCACAACTGTGTCTTCGGGAATCACTGCAGGTTTGAAACGGTTTCCCCCTGTGACATAAATAATGCTTATAACTGGGGCATGTTCGTTTACATCTCTAACATTAATAGTTACTGTAGTTTTACTCGCACGAGGCGGGCTACCCGAGTCTTTGGCAACGACTTGGAATGTGTAAATTTGTTTGGTTTCATAATCAAACATGCCTCGAGTTGTTATCACTCCATTATGTGCATCGATGTGAAATGCATTTTCCGAATCGTCTTCAATCGAGAATGTGATTTCCGCATTTACTCCGGTATCCAAATCAGACGCATTTACTGTCAATACGCTGGTACTAACGTTAGCATTTTCATCAACAGAGCCAAAGTAAGGTAAATTAATAAACTGTGGTGAATGATCGTTTGCATCCAAGACAGAAATTTTAACAAGGCAAAATGTCTCCCTCGGTAGTATGCCACCATCTTGAGCAGAAATATTCAAAAAATAAAGCTCCTCACTTTCCCTGTCGAGACTTCCAACGACTATTAAACAAAGCGGAGAATGGGTACAATTGTCACCCGTCCCTAACCGAAACTTTCCTGCCGAGTTGCCAGATAATATTTTATAGTTCACGCTACCGTTTCTACCATCATCCCCATCTTTTGCACTGTCAAGTGGAAATTTTACTCCATTTCCAAGCGATTCAGATATTTGTAGAACATAGACTGATTTGGGAAACGTTGGAGAGTTATCATTTATGTCATCCACCACAACTTGAACAGTTATATGTGATTTAGGAGAGTTTGTTTTCCTCACTATTAACGTAATCGGGTTAGAAACTAAATTCTCGCGGTCAAGAATGCTTGTTGTTTTGATGTCCCCACGGTTAGTTAACGAAAACCTGCTATAACTTTGCTCGAAGCTATAAACAGCACCATTATCTGCCGGTAAACTACCAACTTGAGTTCCTGGCGGCTGCTCTTCGACAACGTGAAAAGTAAAATTTGTTGCAATAGCTGGCGATGAAGATAAAAAACTCCAAACAGTCAATATAAGAATTGGACAACATTGTCTCATTCGCAAACTTGCTTTCCCGGCCGAAGCCAAAGTCTCAAACATCGCTTAAGATCAGATCAATTTCTGGTGTCATGTTAAGAAAAGAAGTAGGCATTTTACCTCATCTTTCAAAGTCATGTTAGCACAAAACAAGTTGCTAACGAAATGCTCACTTCAATTCACATCAACCGTTGCGACGTACTTATCTCACAGCCGAGTGATGTGTGATTTCCGACATAAGATTCCGCAACTTTTCATCACAACCTTGCTTTATGGTCGTAAAAATCAAACCATACCGTCAAATATCACACCTTGACAACGTTGTACACTTTAATCCAATATCAGCGGAAATTTCAAACCAAAGTTTTTAAAAACTCCTCCAGGCTTTGTACTTTAATTTATGCTGTAAAAGCAATAAAATTTATAAAAATATGTGAATACTTCTGTTCCTCTAGACCTGTCAATCAAAAAGAGACGCACAGCGGGAGAACAATAAACAAAGGAGGGGTTAAACGTACCACGTGACTGAAAAAATTATGCAGATTAAACGCTCATCACAATTCAATCATGTTTGTTATCACTATTCGTTAGGAGAGCCAACAAATATAATCTTTTAACAAGACAGAGTTAAGTGCTTCGCAGGAGAAGAAATTATCTTCATGAATTCAAAAACTAGAAGTCAACTAACTAGCAATGTGTTTATAAATGTTAATTGAAATTTGATAAGGAAGCGGCGGGCGTGATCATAACTCTTACAATCAGTTCGATTAAAACTTCAATCAAATATTAATAATAAAAAAAAATTCGATAAGGGACACCAAGTCTGCTGTGAACATTCGGACAAACCGCAAATTCAGATGGTATTAATTAGAATTTAGATATCTTGGTTCACACTTTTAGCTAAAGGTCTCACTAACACTGCAACTGCTCTACTCAATTATATTCATTTTGGATTTTCCTAAACATTCTTATCTTAAACAAGGACAAACATGAAGCTTGTGATATATCAAAAGCCTCTTTAAGTAATGCTTAATTGTTTGTTTCCTGGTCAATGCTGTGGAAAATCGTTTGTTCGTTTCGTATCTAGTTTAATGTCACGCGAGCGATAAAATCGCGTGTCTCAAAAAAATCGCGTGTCTCAGTCACCGCTTTGACTGAAGTATTTATATGCCATATTGTTAATTTCTGCCAATTTTTTCATCTTTTACCAGTAAATCCAGAAAAAAAGTGTTGCACTATTTTTGTAATGAATTTTTTTAGTCATTTCTTAATTTGGGGGATCTAAGTGTGATTCTTAATAATCCCAAGTGCAGAATGCGTACAATTCTTTGAATTTCAAGAATGACTGATCTTATTGTTTTAAATTCTTAGCCAAAAACAATGACGTTATTATTTTGAGAGTTGCTAAGACTTTTAGCCTTCAGAATCGTTCAAGAATTACATCAAATCGTCTATGGTAACAAATATTACATCATAATCAACAACTTGAAACATTGAATGATTTATTTGAGAAAACTCCGTGATTCTCCTGCGAGTTTACGGAAGTTATGCCAAAAATCTTCATATATTGATTCAATTTCCCGCTTCTTATTTCGGCATGTTTTTCTTACCGAAGGTTAATTGCATAAGGTCGGCAAGCGGTTAAAGATAAAACCATTTCATATAACATTGTAAACTCAGAAATTATTAATTAAGAACACGTTAATTCTTGCTGTCTTCCGACATTGCAAAGCATCATTGCCGAATTAATCAGAGAAAGAGACATCACGTTGCAAATTTATTATTTTTATATACGTTGGTTAGCATTTCAGCACTTTGACTTTGTCTTATGCCCGTTTTTATGGGCAGTAAACCGTTAAACGAAAAAAAGAGCTGTTCAAGATAAATCGAATAAAACAAAGCAAAGGTTCAATGCAAACCTCTAAATATCTATTGTCTTAAGTCCTAATTATTGTTTTAAACACAACTTCCTGAGGTCTTACAAATTGATCCAACTAATAAATTTTTAATAGCTCCATTGTATTAACTATGGTTAAGTCAGTTAAAGTTTTAAAATATCATGCAGCGATTTCACTTAAACACCACATCGACATATCAAAGGAATAACGTTGTAAAAATCATTGCATGCATGCCTCGACCTTTTTATCTCTGGCCAAAAAATGAAACAAAAGTTTCCTTGTATATATTTATCATTTTGGAACTCAGTATAGCGGTTGAATGCTGAACTTAACAGAGCAGGTCAAAGGGCGTAAACTCAAATTCTCTGAATCAAAAACATTCTTCCAAAAATGAATTATATCAATGAGATAATGTCAGAGTACTACTACTAGGATATTATTGAAGGATTTTTAAAACTACAATCTTTGACATGCTAAATAATGAAAACTATAGAGGCTTTCAAACTTTTGTTTGGATGAGTTTTTATTTTAGAAACAATTAATGAATTATGCTGCATCTAATGCGATATTGCACCAACAAGCTTTTTTAAAAGACGAATATTAACTATGAACCAGAGAGCTCTACATACTTTTTTTTTTTTAAAAGAACCAGTTAATTTTGTCGAGGTTCATTGCTCTTACATTTTTGGCTGTTTCAAACTTAACTTGTTCTTATTTTTGCGAGCCGTTTGAATTTTTATTTGTTACTTTTTCTTGTACAATACTACGTGTAACGATATCTATAACAATAAATGCGAAATGGTGCTTCTGTGTTTGTACTGTGCAACGTAAATTACAAAATTTAGTAAAGTTTAATTTCCACTAGTATTAGTAACGTGATGGATGTTGTTGGTGCAGTTGGTAAGATCTTTCCTTTCCAACCACAAGAACCCCAATTCGATCCCGACACTTTGCCGAAATTCGACTGTTATTTCCCACCAAACCATCTCAGGTTTCCATCCCCCCACGGTAGGTAAATGAGTACCAGTATTTGCTGGGAGCTAATCTGCGATGGATTAGTGTCCCATCCAGGGGGAGTCAAAGACTCTCAACCGCTTAAAACCACGGAATATAGCTTTATTAACTGCATGATTCTCATTCACAGTCAACCCAGGCGTTCTTTCGATAAAAACCTTGCAAACTTCAGTTCACTGCAGCCATTGGCATTTTGATTGACAGTTTGAGTAGAGCAGTTGGAACCTGTGTACACGAGCAAATTCAGTGTTCAAGTCAAACCGTTTGTGGTGACAATCACACAACTTCTACAATTTCTGTCTCCCCTACCGGGCGACACTTTGCTAGAAAGCCGATTAGAGTTAACACAGGATTAAATTTCATTTAATCCATGGTCTTGTTTTTTATAACCAAGTTTTGTCCCAGTAAAGTCTGAGAAGTACTTTCAGTGAGAACTGCAATCTATTAATACCGAGACAAGCAATTGGCTTTTGCTTCAGAAATTTTAAAAACCGGTTCAGTAATGAACCCACACTTTAACAATCTAGTCATGAGTCGTGACTAGAGATGTGTGACTTGCAAGTAGGATGTCGATGGCATTCCTAAATGATGTTGATGTTACCTATATAACTTGGGCGATCAGTGGGATACACTTTTTAAAAATATGTTTAAAACCGATCTGTTAAGATACACTTGAGAAAGGCATCTGTTAAGATACACTTGAGAAAGGCAGCAGTACGCGCGCTGCCGAAAATTCGTGGAAAAAATCTTAACAGATCGGTTTTAAACATATTTTTAAAAAAGTTGATGTTACCATTTCGCCTAATTATTATGTTGCAGTAACCGCACATCAAATAAAATTTACAGCTTGCTCATGTTTTAAAAACCGTAAATCCCACTCCCACCAGAAATTTACAACTTAATTGTCATCAAAAGAGCATCCGGTATGACTAATATAAAGACCGGCAGATGCTGAGTTTCTTAAAAATAGGTCATTCGCAGATAATGTGCTTAGAGCTTTACTCCTTTAGACTATTGCCTATTGGGAGAGGGAAGGTTAATTATCGATACCTTTTTATAAGAATTTTACAATTCAAACTTTTTAAAGAGTCAAAAAACACATAATATAACAAACTCGATACAAACCAGTTATGTACATCAAACAAACAAAAACAATTAAAATGGTAATTACATTTTTGGAAGTTTGTATAATACAGAGCGACTGAGGGGTGTATATATTATTGAAAATCTTGCAATAAATTATATCTATAGAAGAAAAAAAATCGCAATTAATTTCATACGTAAAATAGAAAAATAAAAGGAATGATTTATACTATATATACAGATCCAAATTTTACAATATATTCATTTTGAATTCAGCTAACGCATAACGGCAAAAACACTAACGCTCGTTGATTTGAATTATTGTGTCATGGAAGCAATTTTATCATCTACCACTCGACATAGTTTCATAGGGATTTATTCCAGCTTCAAAGTATCAGTAAACAGTGAGCAAACGCATAAATAGAATACTTACTTCTTCCGCCGCCATACAAACCTCAATCATCGATATGTTTTCATGGAGATAAACGACCTCAAATTATCAGTAAACAGAAAGCGAACACATGATTGAAATATCTACTTCTTCCGCCACATATGGACCTTGAACATTGATATGTTTTCATAAAGCCGGATTTATTACGACCTCAAATTTTAAACAGTAAAGCAAACACATTGTATCTGGAATATTTACTGTTTTCCGCGACATTTTAACCTTACTAAAACTTACTGAAAAGTATTCGTAAACTTTCCTAGATGGTCATGCAGTTACTCATGAACACACGCGCTTTCTTTATAACTCATAAGAACACTGACTTAAATTGTTATAACTACTTTATCAAAAGAGCGAGCGTCAAATTGGCCCGCAAAGTTTAGAACAAGTGAAAAACCATCTCAGGCTGACGGAGACTCCGAATATCTATGAAAATATTTTATGTAAAGACTTTACTTAAAGTGATAAATTAACTTAGCAACACAAAAGTCACAACATAAAATTCAAGTCTCGCGGTGTAGTTCACATTTGCTATAAAATGCGTTTTGCAAAGTTTTGATTTTATCTATCATGGTTTTTCTTCAATTTGAGCTGCTAAAAATGAGAGCAGAATTTTAATCTTTAAAACTGAACAATTTGAAGCTGAAATCACCAACAAGTTAAGACAACGAGCCTCGACTGAAAAAATTGACTGGTTCTTATCAAAAATGTGTGTATTTTGCTTTTGCAAGCGCGTGATTAGACTACATTTTTATAAGTCCGCAGGAAGCAGGAAGCAAATTAAATTTAGTATCTAGACGTTAACTGGTATAAATATGCAACAAGCCGACTGGCCTCGATGATTGCAGTATCGTTATAAAGATCAATAGCTCACCTCTCTCGAAGATAAATTCTGAAAGAGCCTTCATCAGCAGGTTTTTTAAAACTTACGGAAATAAAAACAGATGATAATCACAGCTAGATTGCAAGATCTACTGTTTCGTTGCTTCGGATAGACACTATACAACTGTGCTGAATGTTGTACAGGACAATCATTGACTATTGTAATTTTTTAATTGGTGTTTTAAGAGCATGGAGCGACAGCTATACTTGGTTTCCGGTAAGTGATCCCTTTTCCTGCCTTTTATGCCAAACAGCGAAATTCGAGCAAAATGTTTGACAAAGTGCAAACTTTCGCTTTTGATCTAAGTTTTTAATATTAGATACACATTTTTTAAGAATCCAGTTTATAAGATTTATAAAGCTCAGATTTCTGAAATTTCAAGAATATTTCTACTGAAGAGGCTTGATTGATCACTCAACCACGCAGGTTTCAGTGCGATAAAACGTGTACCTGTTTTGAAACAATCAATTAAGGATTATTAAAGAAATATATCACGGACTGGAAACCTAGGGAAAAAATGATTGTTGTAAAAACGTGTGCAGGGTAAAGGTTTTTTTGGCCTCAAACAGATAATGCCATTTCATTGAAAACTTTTATTTTAAAATTTCAAGATTTGTTTAGCTCTCACTTTCCGGGAATTGTTTGTTTTTATCCCTGTAATTTTGTAAAGATTTCCCAAACAAAAGAAAATGTCATATTAAGGGTTTTAAGAATTGAATTAACCTTCAAAACTCGTCTTTAGAGAATAAGCCTAGAGAATAGTTCAGTAGTGCGCTATTTTTCTAGTAAAGTAAAGAGATTATCGTCTGTACTCTAGTACCTACAAATACTACTGTTTTAAATGATCTTTTAAACAATTTCAGTTTCTTTGTCTTTATAATTTCTTTGTATGAACAATAATAAAGGATTTTTGTTAGCACCAGAGAGTCGGCAACAACTATAATAAAGTTTCCGCTGCGATTCCGAGTGAAAAACTTTCTTCTCAACGGCTCGCGTTTTCGGCCAGAATAAAGTTTTACAAGCCATTACATTACTATTTCAAAAAGCACTGCATGAAAGAGTTATACGGACAAGACAAGTATCTCCTGAGCAAACTCATTGCTAAGATTTGGAAATGAACTATAGTGTATTTTTACATCCAATTTCTGTTTTGCATAATGATAGATTTAGTAAAAGTTTGAAAAGTTTTATGAATTTATACATGTGCAAGTGCTTAGTTAAAACTTTCAAAATATAACTGAACTCAAAAACAAATTGATACATACACAATGATACTATATAAAAAACATTTTGGATGCTTTAAAAAGAACTAACTCTTTAAGAAAGAGAAGCGAAAACGACTTGTCTAAAACTCTAGTTATCACGATTAAGACGCCATGTGGTCTCCGAGGAGTGTTGCAGAGTTATGTATGAAAAGCTGATATGAAGAGAAAAAAATTGTCTTGAATTGTTAACTGAACGGAACGTGAATGTGATAAAATTTCGTTAAAACGATTTAACTTTTTAAAACGGTTAACTTTATTTTAATCTTGACATAATGATAGCGTTTCATATTAGATCAGTAATACTGTACCAGCACAATTAGTAACAATAAAATTGCTTATTTATCCGCGTTATCCTGTTCATGTTTTCACCTTTGCACGGAATATAGATTTAGAAAGCGTACATTTTGTAAATACATTTACTTATCTTTCTTAAGTTTTCAAACGGTTCACTCACTCAAGATAAAACGGACTATGACTGAGTACAACTAAATAGCAAACTTCACTGACTGCTTCAGTCTTTAAAACCGTTCTAGCTCAATTTGTTTGAATATATATTTATATCATATTCAGTTTATGCTAATAATTCTTAGTTTGTTCCAAAGCTAAACGCAAGGCCCCCAGGAAAGGCAAAGTAATGACTAAAAATGGTAAAATTTTAATATATATACGCGTAGACTGCAAAACATGCTACTGACTGATAATTTTAAAATGAGTTTAAGGAAAATGTCTTTGATTATTAAAAAACTAAACAACTTACCAGTGGCCTGCAGGTCTACAAGAACGCACCGATTCATAAATTGAGTTAAACTTACAACAATATAAGTTTTAAACACAGCTGGCTGTATGCAATACTCACTGATTTCCTAAAAAAATGGCAGACACTTGTTGTTCGGGGTTGACACAAGATATATTGGCTTACAAAGCATTTGAACAATGGTACTATTTATGTTCATATACTCATTATATACTTTATCTATTTGAAGACTTCTCAAACCGACATTATATTTACTAAAAGTTTTTTTTTGAAGAGAGAAAACAAACAAATTGGCTGTTAAGACACCAACAAAGCAACTCTATACTTTTTGGCAAAATAATTTTTTTTTTGCTTTGCCTTTGGCTTATCTCAAGGACGTTTGATGCAGGCAACACAGGGGGTTAAATTATCTTCCATCTGAGTGAAAGGAGCAAATGAAGGAAAACAAACAGAGCTTTATTTTATCTCAACAAAAATAATGGCGAAGCTAGAATTTACATTAATAGTCTGCTTACAGGTCGCTCACAAGAAGGAAATATGCGACTCAAATCTGAGAGTTTGAATGTCAGTCAGTTGAAGTCGATACTAGAAGTGGACAAAATTAATGCGCCGGACAATTAAATACTGAACTTTGTTTTATCCAAAAGTTCAGAGTTCAACTTTAAACGTAACACAGACTTGAGAATTATCCCAAAGTCAAAGAACAGTAATTTTTTGGCTTAAATAGATTTGCTTTATCTGCCTTAATACTGCTGAAAACTTTTTTGTAACCATGCACTCGATAACAAAACTATAAACTTCCAGGGCAATGCTTCGGGAAAAGGGTTTACCAGGTGTTTACGGTGGAAGTCGGAAGCAGCTTGATATTGTTAATACTTTTATGTATTGTGTTGTATTATGTTAACCGCAACTGCGGTTTGATCATGAAGCCGAAGGTTTTAATTCAGGCTCTCGAACACATTGAGCGGAGTTTGTTACATGCACTTTAAAATTTTGACTCAAAAAAGTTACAACTGCATGAATATTTGAAACAAAATCATAAGAGTACTGTTTTTTTACACCTCCATGAGATTTTAACGTAACAAAAAAACCTTGAACGCTTTTTATACAAAAATTACATTTTGACGACGACCATTGTTCTTAATTTCTAGGTTGTTCAGTTCAGCCTCGATAATTTGTTCTTACTTCTGTGAGCGGTTTGGAATAGAGAAATCCCTGAGAGAAATATATCAAAACAAAAAGGCATTGATAGTATTACAAGAATAAGTGCATCATTTTGCCTGGCTCTGTGTTTTTTTGTGCACATTGTGAACGTAAATTATAAGATTCAGTAAAGTTTCAACTAGAAACATTTTCACTTTTTTCTCATCCTCATCCTCAGCCTGAGCTTGTATATGTTTCTAAGTATTTTTAATTTTTGGCCAATCTGAGCTTCACAAACCCGTATACGTGTGTTGGAAAAATATGGATGGGG